>WSYH01006096.1:0-28133 GCA_036426205.1 Ascaphus truei | reverse complement strand
GGCAGTGGTTTCCCCGGGGAGACATTTGCTGAACCATTGTCCCCGTGACGTGCCACCATCTGTTCACCTCCACTGCCACGTGTTTCCGGACTGGGTGCTGACGGGAGTGTCGGCCTGATCCTGGGCATTTCACCTTACAGTTTTTATACCGGATTGCTTGTTTTTTTATCTTGCTGTACATGCGTATCGTACCATGGTTTCATACGACAATATACTCCTAAATACTATCGAATTTTTGCGCTTTCCTTTTTTAATTCCTTCTAGACCTTGATGCCGAGCCATCATTACTCAACAGCAGCAGACTCATTTTATTCAAGGGACACGTTATATTTTCTTCTTCTTTTGGTCACTATGTATTAATTCCCCACTTGAATTGATCTAACTCTCCTACTTTTTTTGCACGTTCATACTCGCGCGCATCACTTTCAAGCATGATTTCTATTTTACGCACATGTTGATCCCATCATTTTTGTAACTTTCTGTTCGCTTTAGTGCACATCACTTACTATATTCGTTTTTATTCAGTTATCTTATCTGTCTTATCACTTCACAAATCGATTGCAATTTTGGACGCTCCCGAGTTTTTCCTTTTCTTAAGCAAATACGTTGCGAACTTTGGATTGAATCAAACTTTTTCCTCTGAAGTAAAAAGGTAAAATTTGCCGAGTTCCTCCTCCCCCGCCGGGCTCTGGACACTCGTCCCGCTCAGCTGTCTGTCATCGGCACGGATTTTAAGTGTATATTTATCACTTGGTGAAACAAAACCTTATAGCAATGCCCTCGCAACCTGTTTATTTTTTACAGGATGGAAACCCGGGGTTCATGAGTTGAACCCCGCCATTTTCCGCTCTTGCCATCCTGGTTCCCAAGATACTTCCTGGTGATGTTACCGGGTTTAAATCTCCCCTCCAGGGGGGCAACAAAATGGCTGCCAAATCTCAGGCCAATAGAAGCCGAACATCCTCTGTTGCGGCTCATATTGGACGACTATTTCAATCCTGTTTAAGAAACAGGAGTAAAACGATATATTCAACGGTAATTATCTCGGGACCTGGGGGGGTCCTTACAGCTGAAAGTAGCACTGACCAACTGAGGAGAAGCCCCCGTTCCAATTCTGTAAGAAAAGAGGATTAGTGGCGTGGGGATTGGCTGCTTTAAAGAAGAGCGGAGGGGGCTATAAAATTATATTATGGTACTACTACGTTACTGAGGAAGAATGCATAGGCGGCTTGATAAATAAACTAAAAGCAACCTGGCCCAATGGCGTGCACCCAAGCGTTTCTTAAGGAGCCAAGTTCAGTATAGCCCAACTGTTATATTTAATATTCAAGGTCTCCATTTCCACAGGCTCAGTACCACAAGATTGGCATAAAGCAGACTTGGTGTCTTAATTTATAAAGGGAGCTCGATCCAACCGGGGAATACAGACCTGTAAGCCTGACAACGATAGTTGGAAAGCTACTGGAAGGTTTATACGGGATAATATTCAGGAACAACCTAATGGATACAAATAATTAGTAATAGTCAGCATGATTTATGAAGGATAGATTATGCCAACTAACCTTATTTGTTTCTTTGAGAAGGTTAGTAAAATTTAGACCAGGGTAATGCAGTTGATGTGGTCTACTTAGATTTTGCAAAGGCTTTTGATACGGTTTCACACAAGAGGTTGGTGTTAAAATAAAGCAATTGGACTTAGTAAAATATTTGCACATGGATTGAAAACTGGTGAAGGACAGACAACAGAGAGTTGGCATAAATGGAACTTTTTCAGGTTGGGCTAAAGTTGTGAGTGAGTACCTCGGGATCGGTACTGGGACCCCTGCTTTTAACTTGTTTATTAATGATCTTGAGGTTGGCATAGAGAGCAAAGTCTCATCTTGTTGATGAAACTAAAATTGTTTAAGGTAGTAGAATGTAATTTCTTTCCAGAAGGACTTGGATATGACTGGAAACTTGGGCAGGAGATTGTCGAGGGGTTAACATACAATACATGTAAGTGTTATGCATTTGTACGTGCCAGGTTGCGGTGCTTTCCCCAGTCCGGATTGCAGGTGGTTCCCCGGGGAAGACATTTGCTGAACCATTGTCCCCGTGATCGTGGCCACCATCTGTTCACCTCCGACTGCCACGGTGTTTCCGGACTGGGTGCTGACGGGAGTGTCGGCCTGATCCTGGGCATTTCACCTTACAGTTTTTATACCGGATTGCTTGTTTTTATTATCTTGCTGTACATGCGTATCGTACCATGGTTTCATACCGACAATATACTCCTAAATACTATACGAATTTTTGCGCTTTCCTTTTTTAATTCCTTCTAGACCTGTGATGCCGAGCCATCATTACTCAACAGCAGCAGACTCATTTTATTCAAGGGACACGTTATATTTTCTTCTTTTGGTCACTAGTAATTTAATTCCCCACTTGAATTGATCTAACTCCCTACTTTTTTTGCACGTTCATACTCGCGCGCATCACTTTCAAGCATGATTTCTATTTTACGCACATGTTGATCCCATCATTTTTGTAACTTTCTGTTCGCTTTAGTGCACATCACTTACTATATTCGTTTTTATTCAGTTATCTTATCTGTCTTAATCACTTCACAAATCGATTGCAATTTTGGACGCTCCCGAGTTTTTCCTTTTCTTTAAGCAAATACGTTGCGAACTTTTGGATTGAATCAAACTTTTTCCTCTGAAGTAAAAAGGGTAAAATTTGCCGAGTTCCTCCTCCCCCGCCGGGCTCTGGACACTCGTCCCGCTCAGCTGTCTGTCATCGGCACGGAGTTTAAGTGTAATATTTATCACTTGGTGAAACAAAACCTTATAGCAATGCCCCTCGCAACCTGTTTATTTTTTACAGGATGGAAACCCGGGGTTCATGAGTTGAACCCCGCCATTTTCCGCTCTTGGCCATCCTGGTTCCCAAGATACTTCCTGGTGATGTTACCGGGTTTAAATCTCCCTCCAGGGGGGCAACAAAATGGCTGCCAAATCTCAGGCCAATAGGAAGCCGCAACATCCTCTGTTGCGGCTTCATATTGGACGACTATTTCAATCCTGTTTAAGAAACAGGAAGTAAAACGGATATATTCAACG
The DNA here is from genome assembly GCA_036426205.1 of Ascaphus truei. Lineage (NCBI taxonomy): Eukaryota > Metazoa > Chordata > Amphibia > Anura > Ascaphidae > Ascaphus > Ascaphus truei. Next base: position 25,032 of record WSYH01006096.1, on the reverse strand, counting down.
GTAATTATCTCGGGACCTGGGGGGGTCCTTACAGCTGAAAGTAGCACTGACCAACTGAGGAGAAGCCCCCGTTCCAATTCTGTAAGAAAAGAGGAATTAGTGCGGGTGGATTGCTGCTTTAAAGAAGAGCGGAGGGGGCTATAAAATTATATTTAGATGGTACTTACTACGTTACTGAGGAAGAAGTGCATAGGCGGCTTGATAAAATTAAACTAAAAGCACCTGGCCCCAATGGCGTGCACCCAAGCGTTCTTAAGGAGCCAAGTTCAGTAATAGCCAAACTGTTATATTTAATATTCAAGGTCTCCATTTCCACAGGCTCAGTACCACAAGATTGGCATAAAGCAGACTTGGTGTCTTAATTTATAAAGGGAGCTCGATCACAACCGGGGAATTACAGACCTGTAAGCCTGACAACGATAGTTGGAAAGCTACTTGAAGGTTTATACGGGATAATATTCAGGAACACCTAATGGATAACAAAATAATTAGTAATAGTCAGCATGGATTTATGAAGGATAGATTATGCCAAACTAACCTTATTTGTTTCTTTGAGAAGGTTAGTAGAAATTTAGACCAGGGTAATGCAGTTGATGTGGTCTACTTAGATTTTGCAAAGGCTTTTGATACGGTTTCACACAAGAGGTTGGTGTATAAAATAAAGCAAATTGGACTTAGTAAAAATATTTGCACATGGATTGAAAACTGGTTGAAGGACAGACAACAGAGAGTTGGCATAAATGGAACTTTTTCAGGTTGGGCTAAAGTTGTGAGTGGAGTACCTCAGGGATCGGTACTGGGACCCCTGCTTTTTAACTTGTTTATTAATGATCTTGAGGTTGGCATAGAGAGCAAAGTCTCCATCTTTGTTGATGAAACTAAAATTGTTTAAGGTAGTAGAATGTAATTTCTTTCCAGAAGGACTTGGATAGACTGGAAACTTGGGCAGGTAGATGTCAGAGGAGGTTAAATACAGATACATGTAAGGTTATGCATTTGTGAACCAAGAATAAACAGGCGACTTACAAATTAGGTGAAACCTTGATGAAAAAGGATTTAGGAGTTCTTGTATAAAGCTGGCTTAGCAATAGTGCCCAATGTCATGTAGTAGCTGCAAAGGCAAATAAGATCTAATCTTGCATTAAATGGGGAATGGATAGAAGGGAAGCACAATTATGCCACTGTATAAAGCATTTGTAAGACCACGCCTTGAATATGGAGTAAAGTTTGGGCACCACTCCGTAAAAAAATACATAATGGAACTAGAAAAAGTGCAGAGAAGAGCCACCCAAACAAACAAACGGGGGCGCAAAAAAAGAGAGAGAAAATTAATCAATAAATGTTCTTAAAGTATAAAGTTTTTATGGGGACATAAAATAAGCTGATAAAGTGTATTTTGATACACGAAACGCGTAGGAGGGTGTCTACCTCCGCTTGTTTTATGGATTAATAAAGGATTATTCTTCATTCAATTTTTTGGTGACCCACTCTTTTGGCTGTGCTCCAGTTCTCCTTCCTCTACATCATATCAGCATCTATACTTGGTTGCACGCCATTCAGGACATTCAGATTGGGGCAATATGTGAGTATTTCTGACTTTATTTGATTATTGTGCTAAACTTTGAGTCCAGGGACCATCCCTATGAAGAATCTATAGGGGCTTTCACCATCAACCCTATCTCCAGGGATCATCTGGCCCTATGGGGGACTTTACATCATCACATACCTCACTAGCCCCAATCCTATATCTACCTGTCTTATTTGAATGACATGGATAAAGCGCTGGAGCGCATTAATCTCGAACTACTTTTCCTCATATATAAGGCCTGTTCCGTCTCATCTTACCGATAGACATGGAGTCCTTCTAGCTTCTCGATTACCACATAAGGCTAATTTTTTCTGGTATCCCCAGATTCCAGATCAGGACTCTGTCCTGCAGTTGTTGCTCTTTCCCCTGTACTCTTTTTTCGTAACAGCTTTTGTTTCCATAATTATTTATCAACACCCTTCAGCTACAGTTAGATGTGCTGGCCTTGTCTCTGATAAAATCCAAATAACTGATGGCACTAGACAGGGCTGTCCTTTATCCCCTCTACTGTTTGCGCTCTCAATAGAGCCTCTGGCAGCCACTATTAGATTGAATCCCAACATCTCAGGGGTAACTATTGATAAAGTTAATTATAAAATGTCTTTATTTGCGGACGATGTGTTCCTGACCCTCACATGCCCCTTAATATCCCTCCTGAACTTCTACCAATCTCTTGAAGACTTTGGAAGTAGGTCGGGCTTTAAAATCGATCACACCAAATCCCGGGCATTGGTGGTGAACATACACAGTGACACCGTCAAGCTTAACTTTGATTTTACATGGCAAACTCATTACATTCCCTCTCTCGAACAAACAAATGGGGGCGCAAAAAAGAGAGAGAAAATGAATCAATAATTGTTGTTAAAGTATAAGTTTTTAAGGGGACATAAAATAAGCACAAAGACTTACAATAAAATAGGGATCTTAATGATCCAAGTACACCAGGCAGGTATCAACCACAGCAGTAACTCCGTAGTCCATGAACCCCCCCTCCTCCAGATCGCAGATGGTAAATGCCGAGGGGAAGTTCCAGACGGCGTCCACTTGAAGTTTTCCCTGCACTCGTGTAAGCAGCTCTGGGTCTATAGCATCGTGACCTTCATACCCAGCATGCAATTGGCTCGCCTACGCGTTTCGTGTCACGTGGGACACTTCGTCAGGGCATAGCCATAATGCTCATTGGAGCACACTAAATACAGCAGGCTAACCATTGAGTAACATTGTTACTTGTCTGGAAAGATGATGTCACCAGCCCTCCAATCATTAAGGATGACAAGAAACCAGCATACATTACAACATATAATAAAAACATATAACCATGGACTACGGAGTTACTGCTGTGGTTGATACCTGCCTGGTGTACTTGGATCATTAAGATCTCTATTAAGATCCCTATTTTATTGTAAGTCTTTGTGCTTATTTTATGTCCCCATAAAAACTTATACTTGAAGAACAATTATTGATTCATTTTCTCTCTCTTTTTTGCGCCCCCATTTGTTTGTTTGTCTATGTTTGAGCCTTCTCTAGCCCCGCTGATCACGGGAGACGGGGAGCAGCACCAAGAGGGATTTGGGAGAAAATACCTTGGACGCCAGCGCGCATTTATTATTGCACATTCCCTCTCTCGGAATTAAAGTTTCAAAATCATATGAAACAATATACAAATTTAATTACACAAAACTAATTAAAAACCTTAAGAAAGATTTGGAATCCTGGAGCAAATACAAGATCATAGGATCAAGAGAATGTAATCATATCTCTACCTTAATATTCACATAGTAAAATATATTGGCGGTGCATGGGGAATGGATATGTATTTTTACAAAAATGACCAGAGAAGCGGTCACAAAAAGAAACCCACTAGTTTGCACACAGCCTTCAGTAAGATAGACAATAGTAGGGAACTGATTAGTCCCAACATACAAGTGATGAATCAAGCAGGGGAAATATATATAATCCAGAAAAAACAATAACATATTATTAATTACTTGTTAACTCTTCTAAGTGAAAATATGATAAAATCAATTAAAAATGAAACCACTAAAGTATGCCTTGAATAGTTAACCTCAGTTGTTTTATATACGAGGGTATTCTTATTCAAACCTAAGCAAGGTCCAATAATATAGATCTATGCTTGTGGAGAAAGCACTTAAACACGGAGCGTCTATTTATTATAGCTCAGGGATTACTAGGTTGCCAACACCTAGTTTGTATACTCATTTATAGTCCTCTTATATTATTGTTTTTTCTGGATTATATATATCCCCCCTGCTTGATTCATCACTTGTATGTTGGGACTAATCAGTTCCCTACAATTGTCTATCTTACTGAAGGCTGTGTGCAAAGTAGTGGGTTTCATTTTGTGACCGCTTCTCTGGTCATTTTTGTAAAAAAAAAAAGCAAATACAAGATCTCATGGATTGGCAAAATAATATCTATTAAAATAAATCTCCTACCACATATAATGTATTTTTTCCGTATTCTCCCCATTTAGATACCACTTAAAGATCTAGGGGACCTCCAATCCAGGTAGAGAGTAGCGCTGTCGTGCGCTCTGGAGTGCGCTGATTCCGATAAGGGAAGGTAAGTATGGAAAGGGGGAGGAATCATGGGAGGTCTCTCAGGAAAAATGTACAGTAGAGTCCTGGAGATTTCAGTATTCGGACTGATCTCAAAATCCGGACACAAGCAAAGTCCCATGAATGTAAGAAATATATTTAGCTCAGTTGGGGGACTGGGGTAATGGAGGCAAAGGAAACCTTCTTACCTCCTAGTATAAAAAAGAAAGAAAAAATGATCGATATCAGCGCTGCTCCGTGGGATGACAGACTCACCAGGTAGGTAATAAAATCAATTTATTAAATCTACATAAAAAGATACTAGAACATAACAAAAAAGACCTCCTCCTCAGATCATTAAGATCCCTATTTTATTGTAAGTCTTTGTGCTTATTTTATGTCCCCATAAAAACTTTATACTTTAAGAACATTTATGCTTATTTTATGTCCCCATAAAAACTTTATACTTTAAGAACATTTATCGATTCATTTTCCCTCTCTTTTTTGCACCCCCATTTGTCTGTTTGTCTATGTGTGAGTCTTCTCCAGCCCCGCTGACCACGGGAGACAGGGAGCAGCACCAAGAGGTATTTGGGAGAAAAAACCTTGGACGGCCAGCGCGCATTTACTATTGCACTTTACAGAGAAGAGCCACCAAATCAATAAGGGGATGAAAAGCCTTACTTATGAGGAGAGGCTAGCTAAATTACATTTGTTTATTATGTTAGAAAACAGGCATTCAAGAGGGGATATAATAACAATATACAAATATATTGGAGGTCAATACAAGCAGCTTTCAAAAGAACTATTCATTAGAAGGGCAGTTCAACACAACACATGGATATCCCTTAAGGTTGGAGGAAAGGAGGTTTTACCAGCAACAAAGGAAAGGGTTCTTTACAGTAAGGGCAGTTACAGTGTGGGATTCATTACCCATGGAGACTGTGATGGAAGATACAATAGTTATCATAGATAACTGTAATAGATACAAATATGCTCATTCCACAACTCAATTAAAATTCTTACCCTTTAATTTCTCATATCCCCACTGCCACGAAATGCACTATAGCCGCCCATTGGAAACCTGCGCTACCTCAGTCATTGGAGAGCATTTTTAGGCGTGTAATTTAACTCCTGCTCCTGGAGAGGCTTTCCAGTATTCTTAATGGGTCTTATGGTTTTGTGACATTTGGAATCCCTGGACTGCGTCCACATGTGCTGGACTGTCATTGAGAGTTTGTATCGTTGTGTTTAGCCCTTGACAAAAATACAGTTCTGTGTAGAAATGGAATAGGAGTCTGCTTTGATCACATGTATTTTTTAGCCTGTATAACTTGATATCCTGATTATACCGATATATTCATACAACCTTACCCTTCCCTTTTGCTATTTTGTATCCCTTCATCTCTCTTGAAAATGTCTCAAATACCATTAAATAATTCAAGAGTTGGGGAGAGGGGGGGGGGGGGGGGAGAAGAGGACGGAGGAGGGGAAGAGATACACAATTACTGAATAAAAACGGAAATGTATTTTTTTTATTTTGTAGTCAAAACTGAAACTATTTATACACACAAAAAAGGGAGAGGACCTCACGCAAGAAGACCCCAGCGTAAGTGATAACTGTCATCTATTTCTACGAGCAAATGGAAAATTGCATTTCTGCACTATGTATTAGAAAAAGAACTTTATTCCTCTTCCTCACAGAAAAGCTACAGGAGGCGAAGGATATTTCAAGCAATTGCACAAGAGTTGTATCATAAGAGATATGCTGGAAATTCCCGGGGACAGGTAAGACACACCAACACCTGGAAATTACATTCATTCTCTTTACTGTGGCAGGGATAACATGTATAGGATACTAGAGATAAAAATTCGCAGCGGGGAAAAAAACAACACATGAAACCTGATCAACTTGTCAATGTAATCGGTTTCATTAGAAAAATATACATCTCATTTAAATGAAACGTCTTATTTGATTCCGGCTATTAATTAATGCTTCGATTTTGTATCTTACCGGATGATAATAATAATAAAAATAGCATGTTGTTGTATAGCGCTGCTAGTTTTACGTAGCGCTTTACAGAGACATTTTGCAGGCACAGGTCCCTGCCCCGTAGAGCTTACAATCTATAATTTTGGTGCCTGAGGCACAGGGAGATAAAGTGACTTGCCCAAGGTCACAAGGAGCCGACACTGGGAACTGAACCAGGTTCTCCCCTGCTTCAAACTCAGTGCCAGTCAGTGCCTTTACTCACTGAGCCGCTCCTTTTCCCTATAATAATATAATAATGATGATGACATCACGGTATACACTTATAATTGTCTGATACATTTGCAGCGTATAGATGAATAACTGGATATTATGGAAACGAAAGATTTTTGTTTGTGGGTTTTTGTTTATAGAGTCATGTACCAGAGGATGATACCATCTATCAAAACACATAGAAGAGGCAATAAAAAGCAGACGCCTGACCTTACTATTCAACGGGTTATCTGCTGAATGAGTCTTCATGGCAAAGTGACCAACGGCACGGTTTTTGCTGGATTAGGCTATGATTGACTGACACACGGCTGAAAAGATTTCCTGGCTTAATGAATCAAAAACAAACGTATCAAGAGGAATATGGTGATAGACAAAATAGAACAGATGTCACTTGTATTTGTTTTTTTTTCCATACTTAACCGATCTGATTTGGAGAACACACACACACACACACACACACACACACACACACACAGTGCAGCTCTAGACACATACACACACCCACACACACACACACACACACACACACACTGCAGCTACACACACACACATACACACACACTGCAGCTACACACACACACTGCAGCCACACACACACACACACACACACACGTTTTTATTTGGCCATAAACAGGAAACTCCCATTAGAGATTATGAAATGATTAGGGATGACGCTGGATCAATAATGTTTCTACCGCATCCCTTTATTTAAAGCGGAATTGTTACTGTAGCTCGCCTACACATTCATTTTTCTTTGCTTAGGGCTCCAGCCCCTATTTCTTACATTGAAAGCTTTTGCAATATACTGCAATTAAGTGATTACACCGACTTGGGCCTGTAACGCCTTCATCTACCATTTATTTCATAGCTTTCCAAACCAAACACCCAAAACAAAAGACTATGGAAACATACATCAACTACTTATTTAGTTGGGTACTAATTAAGGAATATGTAAACGTTTCAGTCTAGTGTTAGAAGGCATGTCAAGGAAACTTCACAATGGAGCCTCCATTTAAACACAATGTATGATCACAATTTCACAGGGACTGAAATCTGCTGGTGGATTTGGTCAAATCAAGTATGTGATTAGGATGAAAAGTGAAAGCTCTAAAAAGAAATAACCCGTAACCCTTTCCCTGCCAGCAATGCTGGCTCCTCTGGCAGTGAAAGGGTTACAAAATGTAGGTGGAATAGGGAGTACGTGCAGTTTCAGTTCAGTTTATGCTTAGGCCCATATTTGGTAAAGCAGTTCAAAAGCTCCCCCAGACCTGTGTTATCTGTTCAGAGTCCTTAATGTGTACTTACACAGTCACACAGTCACACAGTCACACAGTCACACAGTCACACAGTCACACAGTCACACACCAATGTCTTGCTGCCTTAAACACTGGTTCCTTCCCGGCTACAAAACAAGTCTACAGCTCCATACATACAGTACCAGCCATGTAATATACAGCCATGTAATATACAGCCATGTAATATACAGCCATGTAATATACAGCCATGTAATATACAGCCATGTAATATACAGCCATGCAATATACAGCCATGTTAATAGAAAGCATAGTCTGTGTAGTGCAAGTTACCATCTGTTTACTCACCATTTTCTACATAGGGGTGGAATGGCAGGACCAGCGCCAAAATGACTCTGCCCCGGGTTGGCTCCAGAACCCTTCTCATTTCCTTCAATAAAGTAATAGGCCGATGGCAACGGTCAAGAAGGTTTAAGCAGCTAATGACATCGTATTGGAATTCTGGCCCTTGCCATTCGTCGATGTTAAGCACTCTAGACACACCAAGAGAAAGTAGTTCTTAAGTCATGTTTACAGTAGCACAATCTAGCTGCAATTTCAGAGAGGTCCATATCGACAAGTGAAACCGTTCATTATCCTTAATATATCAATTACTAACCCATGGATTGTGTCTAATTGAATGTATATACTTGCACATGGGATGATGGGAGTGATTGGACCTTTTCGTGGCGATGGTCAATGACTACTTCATTGCTTGGAAAGATCAAACAAGAGAAGGTCTTACACAGAACCCTCTGTAGGACAGCGAGACCCAGGGCTTGACCGTGGCTGAGATTTTCTACCACTGCAAACTGTCCCTTCCAATAGATTTTATTATTACCGATGATGCTCTCTATGCACAGCATGAACGTCAGAACATCTACTGCATGTGGAACATAAAAAGGTAAGCGCACCTACATCTCTACGAAGCCATATGCACCATGGCTAATGAACACAGAACACGGCGGAGTTTCACAGGTGGTGAGCACACAATTCACATATGTATCCAAAGCGATATGTGAACACAAACTACAACCACTGTGCGCATTGTGTACCTGTACTTCTTTTTCTGAAGCTGCCATATCATAGTCTGGGACATCTCTGTGACGTAGATCTCCTCAAAGTGGGGGCTCATGACCCTGGTGACCTCCCCATCTCCCGCTCCCAAATCCAATAGTCGATGAGACTTCCAATCGGGGGTAATTTTGAGGAGCCTCTGAAACTGTTCTGGTGAAAACACAAACATTGACCCTCTTCCGAGCAGCCTGGGAAACATGAAACAAAAAGGAATTCAGTTTAGATCATTTGAGAGAAAGTCTGATAGATTCAGATCAATAGTGCCAACCTAACAGCATGTAATCATTATGTCTGAGGCCGGTCCTCGTTTTTACACGTGCCATAGGAATGCAGGACCACCAACACGTGCATTGCTCTTGTGTTTACAAACCACGGACTGGATGAGAATCTCATGCTGTGGAGTGTAATTCAAAACAATGCAGTTCTATTAGTCCTAATGGTCATTTTCTGGATTCCTTTAATTTCCTAAAACCAGAATTATTTGCGTTTGAGTGAACAAATGTGTTGCTTACGACTGCAACTATGACTTCTATTGACACCCTACCAAGTAGCATTATAGACAGTGTTTGACAAACCTATACATTTGCAAGCCCCGGGCGAGTGGATTTAACATTGTGGCGAGCTCCTATTGGCCCAAGCAGCACACATGTGGTACTAGGTGGCGAGTAGATTTTTTTGTTCGGCGAGTAGATTTTTTGGTGATTTGTCGACCACTGATTATAAGTATTATTTTATACTCTTTTCAAGCCTTGCTGGTCTGCCATAGTAATGTATATTATTTATACCCACCATGGAGCACTGCAGAACTCGGTGTACTTTGATCCTGTCCCTTTTCTCCATTGATTTTGTGCTTTGTTACTCTCTGCACGCCGGTGATATATCTGGTCCCATACAGGGTGGAACTTTGATCTTGGGAATAAAGATTTAATTCAAGACAACACCCTTTTCCAGGGCTCTTAATTAAAAGCTCTTGCACAAGGATGTCTACACATCAAATGGCTTACAGCAGACCTGCACAACTTGTAAAGTGAGATGGGCCGAACTGCTCCAAGGAAAACAGATTTGGTCCGCACGTGCTCAGGGTGCGCGCACTTCCGGGACTCTTACCCGATTTCCAAGGGTAGTTCCTAAAGTGCCCGCTGCCCTGTAGCGTGTCCACGCTGCAACATTTTGCTAAGACAAGTGAATTTGTCTTCCAGGCTGCAGTCGCGTGACATCAGCGTCACGTGAGCTGATTCAGTCAATAAGGGCCAACCTGCTACGTTCACCACATCCCCCGCCACGCCCTCGATCGCCTCCCTAATCGCCTGCAGCCAGTGCACGAATCGCTGGGGCTGCAGGAGTGCGCACAGTAGCGGGCCCCCGCGCCGGCACCCCGAGCGCAGCCTTAATGAGAGGTATTACACCTCTTTCAGCAACAAGCTTGTTGTATTCCGGGGTCAGTCCCCCCCATCATCATCATCATTTCTCCCCCAGCATCATCATCATCATCATATCTCCCTCAGTCATCACCATCATCATCATCATCATCATCATCATATCTCCCTCAGTCCCCATCAAATCATCTCTGCCCCCCAGATCATCATATCTCTCTGTCCCCATCATCATCATCATCTCCCCCCCAGATAATCATCTACCCCCCCACACCCGCAGATCATATCTCCCCCCCCATATGCCTACCTGATTAGGAGTCAGGCGGGGGGGGGGGGGGGAGAGATGCTGGTGTGCGGTTGCGGCAGAGGCGGGCAGCAGAATAGTGTGAGCAGAGCAGGCAGGACTGCACGAGGTAAGAAGCGTGCGTGCTCTAGCAGCAGGCATTTCTCACACTACTAGAGCACGCTCCTACCCCGCAGTCCTCCTGTGACTCGGGAGAACGGGCTGAGAGCGGGCTCGGGGAGGGGAAGAGTGAACAAAGCCGTGGTGGGCTGCACAGTGAGTGCGGGCGGGCCGCATGTTGTGCAGGCCTGACTTACAGAATACCTGGCAAGTACGTTATTGTAAGGCTGCGCTTATAGTGCCCGGCGACGGCGCGCAAAAACAAATACATTGAATCCGTCGCATGCGCTTATAGTAAGCGCGACGGCGCAACGTAGAGACAGAATTTGGAAGCCAGTGAAATGTGATTTTGGGAGAGACAGTCGCCACATGACTGTCTCTACACCAATCACAGAGCGCCTACTGCACTCTGCCCACCCCCTTCGTGACGTCACTGGCCTTGCCGCCAGCGACATCGATCGCGTCGCCGTCACTATAAATGCGGCCTAAGGCTGCGTCCATGCTGCCGAAGACTGTGCGGAGGTGTGCGCGCATGTGACGTCACCCACGTTTAGTGGGAGCATTTTTTGATCATGCTAAATGCGCCGCGGGAGGCTTGTCTAGGGGCGTCACCGAGCTGGTTCACCCTCATTGGGTGAACCGCTCATGTGACATGGCTGTCACGCCGAGGAAACGGATAGAACTGATATATCGTGCACCGTGAGCCCCCTCCTGAGGTAGCACGCGCGGTCTATGGGCGCAATTATTGTCTTACGGCATTGTGATCACGCTGCGCACGCCTCCGCGCAGTCTTCGGCAGCATGGGCGCAGCCTAAGCTATGTTGCCTGGTGCTTCTGGCTGACTATGAAAACATGCCATGGCTCGCCTATGTTAACATCACGGTGCAATTAAAGTGCAATGTAGCTCTGCGTAAAGCAGAATACTTTTAATTAAAGCTGCCGTTTAAAATATATATATATTTCCCCCCTCTCCCCCATATTCAATATGTGCATCAATAAAACCTGCACACCGACAAAAGATTAGCTAAGCTGCAGATCGATCTGTTCTCCTGTAATCGATCACTTGCTCTGGGTTATTTAATTCAGTTCTTGCACAGCATTTTGGGCAATGTAGTTCTTAGAATATGATTGACTGGGCAGTTACTAGATACAATTGGTTCCCTGCTAGAAAGAGGGCGGGGCTCAAGAGCCAGAGCCTATCAGAAGGGGAAGGGGCTGTCACTTTGGAAATGCTTCCTACATTAGAAACATTAAAAAGTCTTTAAAACATTTATTTATTTTTTAATGCTACAAGTATTTTCTCATAGTACAGAACTGATTTATTAATAAAACAAAAAAACGTGTAGGATATTGCTTGAACTGCTGCTTTAAGTGCACTCATAAATATATAATCCTCTAATGATTGATAAGGTCACACCCTAGTATAAAAAGGTATACAATAGTAAATATAAAACACAATCACTTAGAATCATACTTTATAATTAATATGCATTCATTTTATGTGTCTCAGTTAAGGGTACCAGTTTGTAAACATTTTATTTTTAAATGATAAAATATATCAATGAAAAAAAAATGATAAAAGTCACTGGAGTAGGCTATATTCGTTAAGAGTTCGGTAAGTAGTCAGAAGACAAATCTTGTGTAGTCTTAGGTCGAGGGTAAATGAACAACCCAAACCACTTATCAGCATTGATACTTACTTATATACTCCTATGTATTCCATATGCAATTGAAGACGCTTGTTGCCAAGCAGTTTGCATGACGCTACTTTGATGGATTTATAATACTTTCAGCTATTTATGGACCGGTGCTGCTAATGACTCAGCCACACTTACTCTGTCTGTTCTTGGCACTATGCCCATATATCTTTAGTGGACCAATAGGCTGTGAATTCAAAAGGAAGCTGTACTATAGAAGGTTTTCTATTTTGATATATACCAGACAGTCAGAATACCTAAATAGCATCATCTCCCTTCCCTTAAGGCCTCGTCCAGGGTGGTGCTGAGCGTGCGCGCGCTCGCCACGATGAGATATCGCGACAATGGGCCTGCTCGGCGCTTAGTTGCTTGCTGAGCAAATTTGGATTTGCTGCTCGCATGCGCGTCACGTGAGCGGTTCCCCCAATGAGGGCGAACCAGCTCCGTGATGTCGTGGCCGCGCCCCCAGACATGCCACGAATCGCCCGGCCAAGCTGGGCGCAGCGCACGGGCGCCAGTTCCCGACCTGGCCCACGGGTCCAGCTGGGGCTACACAAGATTTGTCTTCTGACTACTTACCTGTGTGACACCGAACTCTAACAAATATAACCTACACCAGGGACCCTTACCCTTATTTATCTCATAGATTCATTTATTGTACAACAAATATAACCTACACCAGGGACCCTTACCCTTATTTCTCTCATAGATTCATTCATTATACAACAAATATAACCTACACCAGGGACCCTTACCCTTATTTCTTTCATAGATTCATTATAAAACAAATGAAACCCTTTTAATTACCAACTTGTACCCTTGACTGATACTTTATAATTAATATGGATCAATTGTAGGTGTATGATTCTAAGTGATTGTCTGCTGTTTTGCATACCTGTGTATACGAGGGTGTGACCTTGTCATTAGAGGATTATATATTTAGGAGTGGAATTAAAAAGGGTTCTTCTTTCCCGCTCTACCCATGTTATTATCAGCTTCTACGTATATTCAATCCTTAGGTGGCACCCTATAGTCCCTTACCAGTTAGAGTGAGTTAGTTCTATATATTATCTTTAAAGATGTGCGAGTCCCACACTGGGACAGAGCCACTACATGCACAGCAACCGTTATTCCTACAATGGAAGGATTCACAAAGAGGGTTAGGTTAGTTAACCCAGGGGTGCGCTAAGTGGGGGGCGCAAGATTGTCTGGGGGGAGAGGGGAGAGCGGTTACAGATGCCCCACACTTCCCCGAAAGCATTTAAAATAAATATTGGGGATCGCGTGAGGCCTCTGTAACTTTTACTTACCTTCCCGCAACGCGTCTCTATGGCAACCCGGCGTCAAATGACGTCACATCACCCTGCGACGTCATTTGACGCCGGAGCCGTGCAGGGAGGGGGTGGGGGGCGCTATCCAGAAGGGAGAGGAGACAGGGGGGGGCGCATGTAAGAAACAATGCACACCCCTCAGTTAACCCATTCCAACACTGGAGGAGGGGGAGAGGGGTAATTAAGCTTCTAGGTTTATTTGTTCTGGAAGTGACAACCACATATTTCCATTGGGAGCCAGGCTGAAATAAACTGGGCAAGAGAACAGTATTTGAGAAATGTTCACAAAAGCAACTCGACTATTTTAAAGTGTGCTAGTGTTCAAGATAAATCACCATTCGCTCTTACTAGTGATTTCTGAAACGTGAGCGTTGGAAGAAAGGGGAATAGAATACTGACCAGTTCTGCACTCTAATTTTCATGTCTCTGGGGAGGTTCCCCTCAAATTATTTGTGCGTCAAGAAAGGAGTCAGGAGATTTCTGTAACATATCAACACTGGAAAAAAAGAATGGTGTATATAGCGCTAAAAGGCTGTGAATATATAATAAACAGTGTATATAAACATATAAGGGGATAAAAAATGTGTGTGACCTTACACACTATACCTTAATAATGTAAGGCTAGGCTGCCGAGTGAAACTAACCCAAAACACAGAAAGTACAAAGCAAAAAAACAACAATACAAACCGGCGCCTACAGAGTCCCATATCGGAAAAAAGTTCAGTCCAATGGTAAACAGGTGTCCAGAAATGTCCAATCTTGCACTTCACGCTCCACAGAAAGATGTTACAAGAAGCATGTGATGCAAAGAGAGAGAAAAGAGAGAAAAATCATAGTGCAACAATGCTACAGTATAAACACATAAGACAACCAGGACAAGACAATACTAGACAAACACAAGCAAGGCTGACAAATAATACAAGAGTTAATTTAATACACAAAAAATATAAAATGAACAGGGCAGATGACGGATCTGGTGGTAAAACCGGAATCCTACTTACAGGACGTTCGTTTAATACAGACAGGGGTGTATGGTGAGTGATGCACGGCCGCGGGATCTGATGGATGCGTGGCGTCCAGGAGTTGCTCCAAACACTGTCCCTAGCTCCGCAACCAGATGTGCGTCACCGGGGGTGGGTCTCAGGCTCTCCAAACGCTGTCTGCCACTCCGTGGCCGGAAATACGTCACCGGGGGCGGGTCAAAATGCCAAAAACCCCTTCTCCTAGTGCTGTACCTCGATCACTCCTGTGGGAACTCTGCCTTAGTCCAAATAAACTCTCACAAACTACCCAACGCGTTTCGTGGGCTTGCGCACTTCCTCGGGGGTTAATGGACACAGGACATGAGATCTTTAAATACTGACAGGATGAAAACCATTGGATAAGGGTTGTACCGCCCACAAAGCCAAAGATCAAACGGGATTGGTCTAATAACTTGTCAGTCATGTCCTGTATAAACACAGCCTCACTGACAAGTGATTAGACCAATCCCGTTTGATCTTTGGCTTTGTGGGCTGAGGTTACAACCCCTTATCCAATGGTTTCATCCTGTCAGTATTAAAGATAGTCTCCTGTGTCCATTAACCCGAGGAAGTGGGCAAGCCCACGAAAAGCGTTGGGCAGTTTGTGAGAGTTTATTTGACTAAGGCAGAGTTCCACAGGAGTGATCGAGGTTCAGCATAGGAGAAGGGTTTTTTGGCATTTTGACCACCCCGGGGGGTATTTCCGGCACGGAGTGGGAGACAGCGTTTGGAGAGCCTGAGACCCCCCCGGTGAAGCACATCCGGTTGCGGAGCTAGGGACAGTGTTTGGAGCAACTCCTGGACACCACGCATCCATCAGACGCCGCGGCCGAGCATCACTCACCATACACCCGTCTGTATTAAACGAACGTCCTGTAAGTAGGATTCCGGTTTTACCACCGGATCCGTCATCTGCCTTGTTCATTTTATATTTTTTGTATATTAAATTAACTCTTGTATTATTTGTCAGCCTTGCTTGTGTTTGTCTAGTATTGTCTTGTCCTGGTTGTCTTGTGTTTATACTGTAGCATTGTTGCACTGTGATTTTTCTCTCTTTTCTCTCTCTTTGCATCACATGCTTCTTGTAACATCTTGCTGTGGAGCGTGAAGTGCAAGATTGGACATTTCTGGACACTTCTTTACCATTGGACTGAACTTTTTTCCTATATGGGACTCTGTAGGCGCCGGTTTGTATTGTTGTTTTTTATAATATCAACACTAAACCGTGGGAGTCAGGCGAAGCACACATATAAAAGAGGAAGGTGCCTGGTAAGAGGTTCTGATATCCGATTTAATGTCCTAACGTTTAGTCATTATTTTGCAATGATCGTTGTATTAAAGTTTACTCGGCTAGAAGAGGTGCATTCACCCCTAGCACTTGTAAAGAACAATAGCCGTAATGTGTTAAAGCTGCAATCCAGGCTGCCGTTTTTATTTATAATTTAATTTCCCCCCCTTTAATATGTGCAACAGTACAATCCACACAATGATAAGTCATTAGCTAAGTTGCCGATCGATCGGTGAAGATTCGGCTCGAGGGTTCACTAAATGGCTGTCAGTGCAGCAGACTAGGACCAAAGTTGCAAAGTTCTGTGGGAAAGTTCATGTGACCAGGCAGTCACTAGATAAAGCTCTTTCGATGTAGGATAGGTTTACGGCTCCATGCACATAAAAAATAAACGAGTCTTCAAATGGTTTTATGCAGATTCTAAAAGCAGCGATGTAATCATTTCACTATTTTCATCTCATAATTCAAGTTCACTTTGGTGAAAGCTGGCAGAAGCTAATATATTCTACGTATGTGCTTTAATACAGTTTACCCAATCTTAAATTAAATGCGACACGAACTAATAAACATAATAAACAGTTCTCCCAAATGCAGGAACAAAACGGCACTTCAGAGGACTTGGTAGAAAACTATTCAAATAGATTTATTGAAGCATGATCGACGTTTCGGTTGTCAACTTAAACCTTTGTCAAGATACTAAAATCAGTGAAGGTGTCTTACTTAAAGCAGCCGTGCAAACTGCAGTTTAAAAAAAAAAAAAACATTGATCGGTGAAGATTCAGCTTGGGGGTTCACTAAATGGCCGTCAGTGCAGCAGAAGAGGACCAAAGATGCAAAGTTCTGTGGGGAAGATCATGTGACCAGGCAGTCACTAGATACAATTGGTGCACTGCTAGAGAGAGGGCAGGGCTCAAAGGGGTGTGCCAGAGCCTGTTTCAGAAGAGGAAGGGGATGTGACTTTGTAAATGGTTGCTATAGGAACAAAAATGCTGGTTACATTATAATACATTCAAAATGTCAACTTTTTTTTTTTTTTTTTTTTTTTTTTAAATGCTACAAGTAATTTCTCATAGTACAGAACTGATTTATTTAAAAAACACATGTAGAATATTGCTTGAACTGCAGTTTTAAAGTGAAATCTTGGCGATTAATGCCTTTTCCAACTAAGGGCCCGATTGGGATACGCTCACTGACCCTGCCGCTAAACTGCACACCTGTACACATTTAGCAGTGATTAGTCTGAATGGCTTCCGTCTGCGCCAACATATCATCATCATCATCTAGTTATAAAGCGCCAAGATATTCTGCAGTGCGGTACAACAGGGGAACAGAATGATATACCAAATAAGGACAAAAAAAAGCGCAAAACAGGTACAAAAAGGTAGTGATGGCCCTGCTATATAATACAGCCTAATCTTCAAAGAAACACAAAGGGGGAATTGGCACGATTTGGCATGGTCTCAGACACGGCACAGAAAAGAGCAGTTGTCATACTGGTTTGTATGTAAACACCAGGTGAGAGCCAAGTGTCTGTAGGATGTACAAGCGTTTCTGACGAGCTCTTTCGATGTAGGACAGGTTTAAGGCTCAATGCACATAAAAAATCAACGATTATTCAAATGCTTTTATGCAGATTCTAAAAGCAGCCATGTAATCATTTCACTATTTTCATCTCATAATTCAAGTTCACTTTGGTGAAAGCTGGCAGAAGCTAATCTATTCTATGTATGTGCTTAAATAGTTTACCCAATCTTAAATTAAATGCTGCACGAACATAATAAACAGTTCTCCCAAATGCGGAAACAAAATGCAGGTCCACCGCGCCCGCGATGCAGGACGACCGCGCCCGCGATGCAGGACGATCGCGCGGCAGTTTCTTTAAAAGACAAATGATTGTCTTTTTGTGCGGCGGCCGCATCATGTGAGCGGTTCAGCCAATGAGGGCGAACCAGCCTTGTGACACGTCCGCCACGCCTCCCCCATCGCTGGAAGCTAGTTCACCCAATGCTCGGCCGACGCCATGCGCTCCGTCACGCGTCCACTATAATCTCCGCCTAACGAACAAGGAACGGAACGTAAACTATAAAATAGCAAAAATATATATAAAAATGCAAATGTATCACTTATTCCGCACACTGTTGCCAACAGCTGCATTTAAGAAAATATACATTGGTTATGGTACACGGAGCCTGAATAAGCCTAGGGCAAATATAACCATATAAATAGATTAATTAGGCTACAATACAGAGGACAACTTGAATAACCCTTGGTTAGGAGGTATAACGTCTCAATCATGAAAGAGTGCTACTTATATGTCACATAACAGAATTACCACAACAGGCCAAATATAATTGCAAACTAATATACATTTGCAAAAATAGTAATACTAATACTGTAATAACAAATCATCTTTTAATCGATAAGCACAATGATTGAGTAATAATAAAAAGGAAATGTAGGTAAATATAGCAAAATCCTAACTAAATCACGATATCAGCAAGATAAGATCATAGCTTAATGAGGAGTTTCGTGGCTACCTTCCAAGCTCTCTTGGTTCAGCAGCGCTCCAGACCACAACGCCACATCTCCTTTACAATTCAGGGGTCATATATCCCAAAATAGCGATGAATGGTGGATCAAAATAATGCTCCTGTTAGCAACAGTTCATTGTGCTTCGCTCTATTTAGAGGTAGCGGACTTACATGAAACTCGGTCCTGATGTTAAGATGATTAGACAACTAGAATAGAAGAATGGTCCAATCCCAGCAGTACCGCGAGTCACGCGATAGATAAAAACTTGCCTGAACAGTACTTAAAGAGAGCAAGTTTATATAAGGCGCGCATGCGTTGGTATCTACAGCAAGTGTGACCCACGTATAATGCTTTCATGTAAGGAATGCCTGGACCATATCTCGTTGGTATCAACAATGATCAGTACCGTAAGTCCCATAAGAAGTAAACAGATAATGATACGGACAGCACTGGTACTATATCCAAACCAAAACATAAATAAACACAGTGTTATAGCATATATTAGTATAGATCAGTATGTACCGATTATTCAATCAGTGAAGCTGAGGACATTAGAGCCTTAGAAGTGATAAAGAATACTGTATATATCAAAAGGAGTGGAAGTGGCGAACAAAGTATAACATTGGAAATGTAGAGCAGACAACACAGTATCCAATAGCATATTTAGAATTAGTCAGGTAAATATTGTATGCAAAAAAATCATACCCTGACAATACTCAGAGAAAAAATGGAAATCTTAGTTCAACATTAAGAGTTACTGTTAACACGCAGAGTTACTGTATCTAAATCAAAAATCCATCATTCTTCCTGTTGTAGGTGCAAGCGTATAATATCTCCCCCTCGTTTTTGGAACAACAACGTGGTCGATGACCATGTAGAGTAAGTAAAGTGGCCAATTGGTTTCCTTTGGTGAGAAAATGCTTCACAATGGGTTTCTCAGTTTCTCCTTTTGTTAGAGTCAATGGAGTACCAGACCCTTCGTTCATTCTTCTGATTGGTTTTACCTACATACACCAGCCCACACGGGCAGAAAATAAGATTACAGCTGTTAACTGGCACGAAACATGATGTTTAATCGCGATGGATCTGCCCGAGTTTGGATGTTTGAATTGGCTGCCCTCAATTAGTCCGTTCCGATGTGAGGGGTGCATGACTTGTCGTAAGCATCCTTTCCTTAAGGCTGCGTCCACGCTGCCGCTTGGCGCGCTCATTTCAGTCAAAATCAATCTGTACGGCCACGCTCACGTGTTCGTGCGCGCTCATGAGCGTGCACAAACGCTCTCCCAGGCTAGGTGCTTGGGGAGACAGAGCAAATTCATTTTTAAACGCGCTGAAGGGTCACAACCAATCAGCACCAGTCACTGCGCACAAGCACACACACGGCCACACACACGGCCACCCCCCCCCAAGTTCGCAAAATTATGCAGGACAGCATGCGCTCATGCTTGGAGAGTTGGTGACGCCACAGTTCTCAAGCATGAGCGCGCTCAGCGGCAGCGTGGCCGCAGCCCAAGGGGCTCAGGCGAAGGAGGAAGAAAAAATGGGACATTTGTCAATGGTAACAACTTGAACCAGAAGAGCCTTCAAATATGTATTTCTCCTGTATCCGAAGAGTGGTCATTGCTGTGTTAGCTGGGACAGTTTAGTGTCAGACTCTAGCATTGAAGAATGAAGAAGTACCAGCACTTCGTTGTTCTTCAAAACAGTAGAGATTATTATAACAAGATCAACATTTTGGGCCGCTGGCGAACCTTTGTCAAAATAAAGTGCAGTAGTAAGTGCATGCTATATATACCCTGCAAGGGCACAGACTGTGAAAAGAGGCACCAGAAGCTCCATGAAGCTTATGCCGTAAAACTGTAGTGGCAAGGCCATAAAGTAGTGAGATAAAGCCACATATCGGTAACCATAGTTACCACAAGACACAAAAGACTATGGAACATATCGTTGCTACATATGTATAAAGTGCACAGTATCCAGACCATAAAAATCAACATGCGTGTAAAGCAACAGTGTACGAAACAAATGCACACCTTTACATACGTGGATACAGAACGCATCATTCGGCTGAGACGCAAGTAAATGAATGTAAGAGTATTAGTGTAAATCACGAGAATCTAGAGCTGGAATCTGCAAAGAACGGAAATATTCATGTTTGCCGTAAAAATGCAATAATCAAGTCAGATATTGCATATTTACTGCAAACATGAATGTTTTCGTTCTGTCCAGATCCTAGCCCTAGATGTCTCTATTAAGTGGCACGTTTCCACGCTGCGCCCTTCATTTGATGTAGTGACAGATTTGCGCGTTCAGGTTACGTGGCGTTACCCTTGCACATGTATACTTTCATTTTTCAATGGCACTACGTGTAAACTGTTAGTGAAAAGTAAAGTATTGCTGTCTGTGGCTTTGGTATATAAAATTGTCTCTAAGAATTGAGGAAAAGAAAAAAAAACTCCTTATGTATGATCTACAAACTGCTTTAAAATTCCAGCACTGTTAAATTGAGAGAGGCGCCTTTAAAGCTGCAATTCCTGGTATTATAAATCCCCCCCCCCTCCATCTTACCTGATCCTAGGAGAGAGGGGGTGCACACCCCAGCTTGTCAGGGGACCCCCAGTTAAGGAGTGGCGAGCCCGGCGATGGGGAAACAATATGGCTGCCAGGGTCAGGGCTCACTCCTCACTGACCCCCGCCTGCACAGTTCAGATCCCCTATGTCGGATTATCACGGGGCTACATTGTGAGCAGGACTTTGTGTTACTATATACATACATTGTGCACTGCTGACGATTGTTTTTATGGCATGCATTGTCTCGGAGCAGCTATTGACATTGTGACACCTTGTTGTCACACCTGCAGCACCAGTTAGGTGACGTTTCTCACTTCTCCTAGTCCTACTATTCTCACTCCGGTGGATAATAGGAAAGCCAGATGTCGGAGCTTTATTGGCGAGCCTGCGGTGACTGTCACCGTTTGTGTAGGGTGCTGTTTTTTGTTTTGTTTTTTTTAACACAATTGGCACAAAGAAAATACAAAAAAATACTCAGGAATCAGGGGGCCACCACCGGGGGGGGGGGGGGGGGGCCTCTGGTTCAGCCACGATTGAGGAAGGAAACAAAAAGAGGAAGATTGCTGCTTTAAGTACTGAATTAGTTTCTTTCTTTGCTGCTATACTGTGCCACACATTTTTCAGTTCAGGAAAAGCCTTCCCAACAAGCTTCATAGTAGGTGGTGTCACCTGAAACGGAGCCCGATTAGTTTTGATGGATCACGATGCTTTTGCTTGGTCATTTTGAGTCTGTTGTTATGTTTGCTTCCACTTGTGTGATTAATAATTGGGAAAATGTTCAGAGATTAAAATATATACCAAATAGGATTTTTTAACTGTAAGATCATAAAGCGCCCATGTACATAAAGGTTGTAACTGTATTATAATGGCATTCTAACAGCCGTTGTAGTGCACTGGCACATGTTAGCGCAGTATACATGAATGGAGATAAGAACGAGCATTGCCAGCAGAACTCCGTGCCACGAGGAGACGGCATTCCTGGTTCTCAAAGTTTCCATTGAAAAAAAACTAGATTCAAGTCTCATGATGACCTAGAGCAGGGGGTGCGCAAACTGGGGTGCGGCGCAGCTCACTTACTCGGCTTCAGTCCACACATCTCCATGGCAACGGGCGTCAAATGACGCCGCGGGGTCATGTCACATGACCCCATTGCGTCATTTGACGCCTGTTGCCATGGAGACGCGGCATCAAATGAAGCTGCGGGTCACATGAAGTGACATGACCACACAGCATCATTTGACACCGCATTAGAGGTAAGGGGGAGGGGTGCAACACAGGGGGAGAGCAGGCAGGAGGGGGCGCTGCGCAGGAAGTTTGCGCACCCCTGACGTAGAGCAAGAGTGCTCATCTCCCGTCCTCAAGCCCCCCCCCCCAACAGGTCAGGTTTTCCGGATATCCCTGCCCCAGCACAGGTGACTCAATCAGTCCCTGCTTCAGCACAGGTGGCTCAATCAGAGACACAAGTCTTCAACTGTGCCTCTGATTGAGCCACCTGTGCTGAAGCTGGGATATCCTGAAAGCCTGACCTGTTGGGGGGGGGGGCTTGAGGACTGAAGTTGAACACCTACGACTTAGTCAGGTAATCATTGCTGGGTAAAGGTAGGTACGGGTGGCACTGTGCAACTTACCCGTTAATCGATGTTCTGGACATAAACATGCTAAACACAGAGGACATGAAGGAGTGGTAGAGTTGGACGGACAGCCAGCCGGATTTCTCCATACTCCTGTTTAGAAAAGTCTGTGTTCCGTGGTCAAGGTAACTTTGGACAAAGAAGGGCCGGAGGGCTTCGCATAGCTTCTCTGTGTCGCATAAATACCACTGAAAATGAAATGAGAGGCTTCAGTGTTTGAGCACACACTAGGAGAAGGCCTGGACAAGCATACAAGGGGACACTGCGGGCCAACACAAATTGACTTCTTACAATACTGATTAACACACATTCCCAGCTAGCTCAAACTCCTACACCCACCACATCACGAATATGAATATACATATACATACATACATACATACATATATATACACATACATATATATATAAACAGGAAGGGTTCGCAGTTTTAGTGTTAGGACCTGCATTAATGTGGTTATACCTTGACGTTTGGTATGCAGGCTTACGACGCTTTGGCCAAAGGGTTTAACTAAATAACCAAGTAATTATTATTATTGAAGTATTTAAACTTTATACTTATTACCATATATGTTTTGTCAATTGGATGTAGCATTGGGCACCCCTGTCTTTTGTTGTATGCTCTTACAATACTGACCTGGCTTAAAGTGCCACAAATGGAAGCTGCACACACATTTGCTAGGGACAGCATGATTGTATTGGGCACCAAATAGCAACAGGTACCCCATACAGCATGATTAACAAACTGGCCTGGGAAAGGGTGGCAAACTCATCTAATAATGATCAGAATGCAAGAATCGGAAAGGGCTCCTTAATCATTTCCATTGGGAGGTTAAAGGGGTCTTAGGACAAATCAGTGCTGAGGAAATATGGGACATAATTACTTCAAAATGTCTTGAGAAAGGGAACGTATTTGTTTCAGGATTCCAAAGCACGGACAGGTGCTCTATTCCATGAAAGAAACCAGTTCAATGGCTGTAAATCACCAATATATGGAAATACTTTAAAGCTTTCAAAATACTAAAGACAGTAGGCCAATATGTTGATATAACCCTGCATTCTGTTCATTGTTGGGTGGGCTTCTAATGCATTATTGTTGCATGTGCGCTACTCCCAGCAAATGACACAAAAATACTAGCCAGTTAGGCCGCGCGAATAGGGGCCCGCGACCGGCGACGCGTGACGTCACCCGTCGCCATTAGCAAAAGTTATATTTCGCTTTGCGGCGCGGGCTTCCGGGCATTTGATTGGTTCAGGGGCTGTCACATGAGGCGACAGCCCTTGAAAAATCAGATATTCCCGGCTTCCAAAGTCCGCGACACCACGTCGCATTGCCGCCATCGCGCTTAATATAAGCGCACGTGGCGGCAAGGTATTTGTTTTTGGCCGGCGGCGCAGGCACTATACGCACGGCCTAAGTTTAAAGAAAAGTAATTTCACAGTTTACTCAAAATCTCATTAAAACCATTTAGTGTCCTGGGGTCCTGTAACACATTGTCCTTTTTTCTGTAAAAAGAGACAAATCAGACACAGCATCCGTTTGTTAGTTTGACCAACTGGCTCCAGAAAGCCAAAGATCACCCGAGACAGGCCCGCAAGCCCCAAATCTAACAATTGATACAGTTTTTATAGGAAGAAAAATTCAAAACAGAATTATCTGACCTTTCATTTGGTAATCTGGAGCTAGTTAGTTATGGTGATGGTAATTCCCAAAAGTAGAACACAAGAAGAAAAATGAATAGCCCAGGCAATGCCACTCTTTGTACATGGCTGGCCATTCACATTAAGCAATGCAGTGGTTTCATGCACTGAAACAATGAGTTAGAGAAAGAGAATATGCTTTGGAGGAGAATAGCACAGGGATCAGGCAGCGTGTGTGCCCCTGGTGGTCGACTTAAGGGTGAGCAGCACAAGCCACTGATGAATAGACCATCCTTGCTCTGCAAGACAATGAGCAGGAGGGAATGATTTGGCTGCACAATGTTCTGGCTTTACTGGTGAACAATGGGAAATACACATCACCCTCAGATGTATCTATCCACAGCAAGGTACCCGCCACCAGCACTGCACCCCCTACATCATCCCACCCCATTGATGAGAGCCCTCACAGGGCCCATAAACTCATCCCTAGGGCTGTCTGAATTGAGATCCCAGATCAGAATTCATTATGAATCCCAGATTCCTCTGTTGGTGTGAGGTGCAGAAGGCTGCTGGCTCAGGGCAGGCCCAGGCATCCTCATGTGGGAGACTTCTAGGAATCTAAATTGAGTGCACTGGCATTTGAATGGAAACATGTTGAGATGACTCATGGGTGTCTATGGGGACATTAACCCTTTCTGTCAGAGGAGGCTGCAATGCAATTCAGAGCAGCCTTCCGGGGGGCATTGAAGACGTGAAAACTTAAAG
>WSYH01006095.1:28570-40207 GCA_036426205.1 Ascaphus truei | reverse complement strand
TCTTTCACGTAGCGACCTGCTGATATCAAAAGAAAAAAAGGAAAACACTAACTTCCAAATCCCATTCATTAGCACCTACAATTCAGACGCCATGAAAATTAAAAAAATCATTAAAAGACATTGGCATGTGGTACAAAAGGACCCCATCCTCAAAGATAACATCCCCAATGTCCCAAGAGTCATTTTGAAAAAGGCCCCATGTATTGAATCCCAACTGGCACCCAGCATTTTTTAAAGAGAAGAACCAAAACTCAAAACTGGTTACCTCAATTGAAAGGCTTTTTCGGTTGCTTTAGCTGCAAAGCATGTAAGCAAGTATCAAAGGGAAACAAAATAGAATTTACATCTACTGTAACAAAAGAGGTTTTTAAAATGAAACAAAACCTAAACTGCCGCACAGATCACATTGTTTACTTGTTGTCTTGGCCATGTGGACTCCAGTACGTGGGCCGTACCTCAAGACCCCTGAGGGTCCGCGTACTGGAGCACATGGGAAACATAAAGAGGCAACTAATGACCCACAGTGTCTCTAAACACTTCAGTGAATTCCATGAAGGCAATCCAAACCTTCTGACATATAAGGGTATAGAGAGAGTCGACGTCAACTGGAGAGGTGGGGACAGGTTGCGCAAGCTATGCCAACGAGAATCCTTTTTGATTTACAAGCTAAAGACATTAACCCCCAGAGGCCTCAACATAGATATAGATCTGGGGGCATTCATGTGAGCATTCGATCCCCTAGATTACGATCTATTATCCTTATACATGTACAGTCCGAGGTAAACTAACCTGTTTTTTCTCTTCTAACCACAGAACCACTCATCTGAGGTTTTATGTGCATTTTAATATAACCATCACGCACATTGGACTTGTTTGTGGAAGCTGTTGTCCCTCAAATAGCTGGCTCTGTCTGTAGGTTTGCGGTATACAGAAGTCTGTAGTTGGTTGTTCTTTATAGTAATGGTGGTGTCTAGGAAATGTACTTCATCCGGAGAATGGGAGAGTTTGAGGTTGATGGTCGGGTGGAACGTATTGAAGTTGTCATAGAACTTTAGGAGGTCCTGTTCGCCAGAGGTCCAAATCAGGAGGATGTCATCGATGTAGCGAAGGTATGTAAGGGGTTTCAAGTGACAGGTGGAAAGAAAGTCACTTTCCAGTTTTGCGCAGAACAGATTGGCATACTGTGGCGCCATCCGAGTACCCATAGCGGTCCCGGTTGTCTGGAGGTATGTGTCATTTCCAAATGTGAAGTAGTTATGGGTCAGAATAAATTCGATGCATTTAGTCACTGTCTCTGTGAGTAGCTTAGCGGTCCCAGAAAGTATCTGCAGGCTGAAATCCCATCCTCGTGGGGGATGTTTGTATAAAGTGACTCTACATCCATAGTTGCTAGTAGTGTTCCTGTTGGGAGTGGGCCAATGGCATTCAGTTTGTTTAGTAGGTCGGTGGTATCCTGGATATAGCTGGGTGTGTTCCTGACAAGTGGTTTTAGAATGCCCTCCACCCAGCCAGAAATATTCTTGGTACAGTAAGTGTGCCAGTTCTAGAGATAATAGGGCGCCCAGGGTTACCCTCTTTGTGAATTTTAGGGAGCATGTAGAATGTACCAGGTTTTGGGTGAGCTGGTATCAGGTCCAGAATTTGTTCTCTTGTGCGGATAGGGAGTGTTTTAATGATTCTGTTGAGTTTTCGCATGTATTTTTTAGTTGGATCCTCCTGCAGTTGGGTGTAATACTTTGAATCAGAGAGTTGCCTGTGTGCTTCCCGCAGGTAGTCTGTGGTGTTCATTATCATACATCATATATATATATATATATACACTGTACTAACTAACCTGCCCTACTCCTGGCTACTGACCTGCCCTACTCCTGGCAGTAATCTATGTGTGCAAAACGAAGTACACCCTTACTACTTCCATAGGAATTAAGATGCTAAGTAGCAGACAGGTGCTGCTAATCAAATGCCCTTGATTAATTGATCATTAGCAAGTGTAACCACCTCTATAAAAGCCGAAGTTTTGGCAGTTTGCTGGTCTGGAGCATTCAGGTGTGTGTTAACACAATGTCAAGGAGGAAAGACATCAGCAATGATCTTAGAGAAGCAATTGTTGCTGCCCATCAATATGGGAACGTTTGCCAATCTTCCCAGGAGTGGACGTCCCAGCAAATTCACCCCAAGGTCAGACCGTGCAATGCTCAGAGGAATTGCAAAAAAACCAAGAGTTACATCGCAGACTCTAGTTAGCATGTTAAATGTTAAAGTTCATGACAGTACAATTAGAAAAAGACTGAACAAGTATGGTTTGTTTGGAAGGGTTCCCAGGAGAAAGCCTCTTCTCTCTAAAAAGAACATGGCAGCACAGCTTAGGTTTGCAAAGTTGCATCTGAACAAACCAAAAGACTTCAAGAACAATCTCCTTTGGACAGACGAGACCAAAGTGGAGATGTTTGGCCATAATGCACAGCGCCACGTTTGGCGAAAACCAAACACAGCATATCAGCACAAACACCTCATACCAACTGTCAAGCACGGTGGTGGAGTGGTGATGATTTGGGCTGGTTTTGCAGCCACGGGACCTGGGAACCTTGCAGTCATTGAGTCGATCATGAACTCCTCTGTATACCAAAGTATTCTAGAGTCAAATGTGAGTCCATCTGTCCGACAGCTAAAGCTTGGCCGAAATTGGGTCATGCAACAGGACAATGATCCCAAGCACACCAGCAAATCTACAACAGAATGGCTGAAAAAGAAAAGAATTAAGGTGTTGCAATAGCCCAGTCAAAGTCCAGACCTTTACCCGATTGAAATGCTGTGGCTGGACCTTAAGAGAGCTGTGCATAAACAAATGCCCACAAAACTCAATGAACTGAAGCAATGTTGTAAAGAAGAGGGGGCCACAATTCCTCCACAATGATGTGAGAAACTGATAACGTCATACAGAAAACGATTACTTCAAGTTATTGCTGCTAAAGGTGGTTCTACAAGCTACTGAATCATAAGTTATACTTAGTTTTTCACACATGGCTTCTCCATTGTGGCTTTATTTTTGTTAAATAAAACATGACACAGTGTAATATGTCATGTTTTGTTGTTCATCTGAGGTTGTATTTACCTAATTTTAAGACCTGCTAAGGAACAGTTGATTGTTATTATGTCCTGATATGTAAAACCATAGAATTCTGTTACGCCGGAGTAGCCCGCAGACCAGACCTGTCCCTAGAACCGAGGTGGCAGGTATAAATACACAAACCGACAGAGCGAAGGACATGTCCGGGTTGTGGTATTAGATGGTGCCAGGCCAGATGGGGAGTATTGCGTGAATTCTTGCCGGTACCGTTTTTTCCAGAAGAATGGTCGTTGCCGTTGCCGAGATCAGGGGTAGGAGAAGTATGGAAGGATCGAGGTGAGAGCCGTGGTCGAAAGGAGCCAGAAGGTACATAAACAGGAACAATCCAAAGTCGAGAGCCAAAGGGGGAAGTCTGCCAAGCCGCGTCAAAACCGAGAGAATCAAAGAACAAGCACTGTGAAACACCCATACAAAAACTATGACGAGCGAGGAAGCATAGGACTGAGAGGGTATATAAAGCGGCAACAGCCAACCAGGAGAGGGGGCGTGCCTGGAGGAGCCCAGCGAACTTCAGCACATTGGCTGCTGTTCTTAGAGCCCAGGTGACACTCAGCAAGAACCAGAATGTAACCGTGCGGTGTTTGGGGGTGGAGCCTGAGCGGGGATAAGTTCAGGGGCTGTTGTGTGTGCACTGTAAGTCCGACATGCGCATGAGAGGAAGCAACGTGGCGTGCGCGCGGAGCAGCGATTCCGCGCCGACGGCTGTGGCGTAGAGCGTGGAGGAAGTACCTCGTGGAGCGTCCCACCATGCCAAGGGGTAAGTGATGCAGCTGAAGGGGGCTTGCGTGGTTGTAGCGGAAGGGTCTGAGCAGTGTAAGGAGAGAGCCATGAGCTCCGCCTGTGGCGTGTGTGCTCACATTCCTAACAGTACCCCCCTCTTCAGGATAGGACTCAGGACGATCCAAGAACGGCTTCTCCGGAAATTTCCTCCTAAAAGTCTTCAGGAGGCTGGGCGCATGGATGTCTTTGAGGGGAACCCAAGACTTCTCCTCAGGTCCGAAACCCCTCCAGTGGACCAAAAACTGAAGCTGCCGCCTTGAGATGCGGGAGTCCAGTAAGGCTTGTACCTCGTATTCATCGTTATTGAGTACCGTGACTGGATCTGGCTTGCTGGTCTGTTTAGAAAAGAAACGATTGGCAATGTGCGGTTTTAATAGCGAGGCATGAAAAACGTCTGGGATTCCTCATGGAGGGTTGTAGTTTAAGGCGAAACATCACTGGATTAATCTGCTCCATGACGGGAAAGGGACCCAAAAACCTAGGAGCCAATTTAGGGGAAGGAACTCTCAAGCGGATGTTTCTTGAAGAGAGCCATACTAAATCCCCTGGCTTGTAGTTGGGTGCCGACCGACGGTGGCGATTGGCCTGATGTCTAGCAGTATCGGCGGCCTTATGGAGAGACGATTGTACTTTGGACCAAATGCCTTGGAGAGTGGAAATCCGTTCGTCTACCGCCGGTACCCCAGAAGCAACATTGGAAATAGGTAAGCAGGGAGGGTGAAACCCATAATTGACAAAGAATGGGGATTCTCGGGTGGATTCGCTTCGGGCCGAATTGACAGCGTACTCTGTGGAGCTGGGACCAATTGTCCTGGGAATCGGAGATGAAACATCTGAGGTATTTTCCCAGCGACTGGTTAGTTCTCTCTGTGTGTCCATTGGACTGGGGGTGGTATGCAGAGAAGAAGGAAGAGACAATTCCCAGTCTTTTAGTGAAGGTCCTCCAGAACTTGGAGACGAACTGAGATCCTCTGTCAGAGACAATGGAAGACGGAATGCCATGGATCCTAAAGATATGCTCGGAGAAAATGTCTGTTAGGGCGGGAGAGGAGGGCAGTCCCTTGAGGGGGATGAAGTGGGCCATCTTCGAAAACCTGTCTACGACAACTAAAATGGTGTTGAAGCCCCTAGACCTATGGAGATCGACTATGAAAGCCATGGAGATATGGGACCATGGACATGCAGGCACTGGCAATGGGAGGAGAAGTCCCTGAGGTCTCTGTGGAAGTGTCTTGTTCTGGGCGCATACAGGACAAGCGCGAGTGTATTCTGCAATGTCTTTAGACATACTGGGCCACCAAAAGTTCAGACGCATTAAGTCTAATGTCCTTCTGAAGCCCGGGTGACCTGCGGGTTTAGAAGAGTGTCCCCAATCTAGGACATCTGGAATGAATCTGGGCGAGACGAAGAGTCTGTTAGAGGGGATCGCCGTGTTTGAAGGGATCTGTTGCTGGTCCCTTTCGATCTTGTCTAGCGATTTGAAGGTGGAAGTAGTCAAAATTCTTTCGGAGGTAGGATGGGTTCCAAAGATGCCTCAGGCCTGTCTTCCGAGGAGTATTGTCTGGACAACGCATCTGCCTTCACATTGTTCGTTCCAGGGATGTAGGATAGGTGATAGTTGAAGCGACAGAAGAAGAGTGCCCAGCGAGCTTGTCGAGGACCAAGGCGACGTGCTCCTTCAATATACAGTAAATTTTTGTGGTCCGTTAAGATAGAAAATGGCTCCTTTGACCCTTCCAACAGATGTCTCCACTCTTCTAGTAGAGTAGGAGGATCCGATGCGCACTCACATCCAGATGATATAGAAATAAAAGAAAAAGAACACAATAGTGTAATTCTATATGTATTCGATATAGATAAATGTGGTAATGCACTCACATTTAGTAAGGTAAAACAGGCATCTCGGTTAATCAGTTTAACCAAACTGTTGTTGAGAAACGTCTGGTGTCGGGATACTTCTTATATAACCTCTGACGACAGGATATTCCCAATATCTCCCATGCTCACGGGCAGCAGGATATTATGAGGATATAGAGAAATAGACACACAGTGTAATACTACTGTATATATAGAGATATATTCTATAACTATATAGTATATCAACTCACATTGTGTGCACTAATAGTACGCCTTTAGGTTGTTAAAGTAACCAACTTTTGATGTTTTCTTCTCCTACTGCTGCGGCCAAGTTTATTCGAGCATTTGCCCGTTCTTGGCCGCAGCAGTAGCCTGGCGCGCGCCCGAGAGTGACGGGCACGCGCCGAAGCAGCGGAAGAGCGCCCTCCGATCGGGGCGCTCTCCCTACCGCTGCCGGGTCCGCCGGGTCCCCCGGAACCCCCTGCCGCAGTCCCGCGATCGCGGGACACCAGGGCTCCCTCGGGGAGCCCCTGGACGCGCGTGCAGGGGGCGCACGCTCCCGAAGACGCGTGACCGCGCGTCTATGACGCGCGGCACGCCGAGGGGCGGCCACTAGCAAGCCGGGAAATCTCCCGGCTTGCGGTACCAGCCACACTTTAATAAAGTGTGTCGGTAGTGTATCACCCAGAAGGGGTCGAGACACCGCGCAGCCACCGTGCTCGTTTTCTTGTTTTTTACTCACGTTCTTCTAAATTCACAGTATCTTTTTGAGCTCGTTTTCTTGTTTTTTACTCACGTTCCACTCTTGTAGTGCCTTCTTAACGGCCAATAACTCTCTGTTGCCGACGTCGTAACTACGAGGGTATGCAGTCGCGAGGTAAACAAAAGGATGCGCGCGCAACCCTCAACTTAATCCTCCTCCAAACCAGAAGAAAAAAAGAAACACTTTATTTTAAGAAAAAAACTTTATTCCTAAACAAAATGGACATTAACAGAGGCCTTCACAAGGACATGCAGCCATGCTGTCAACAAAAGGATGCGCACGCAAACCCCAATACAATCCCCCTTCAATTTCTAAAAACTTTACTCTAGAATGAAACTCACAGATGCGCGACTTAACACAATGTGTGATGCGCGCGCAACTCCCAAGATGGCGACGTCCCGTCGCAGATGGAAAGCTGGTAGCTATTACACCGCGATCTGGATTGGCTAATCCGTGCATAAAAGAAAAGGCACAGCCGGTCCACACCTATTGAGCCTGAGGAAGTCCAGTTCCGGACGAAACGCGTTGCTCTATTTTTCAGTTGGGACATTTCTTAGCATATTTTAGAGAAGCCAGAGGTGCAGTCGTAGCTCCCCATCCGGACGCGGAAGGAGAGACTCCCTACCACTATTTACCTTACCACTCCCCTAGCTTTTTATCATTATAGAAGCCTTTGGTTTCTTTTCCTTGCTTTTATATTCATGTTTTTATTTAAATAAAGTATTACCCTGCAGACCATAGTGTCATTACATCTGTGTCCACCCCATCTTCTACACTGCCTGTTTCCTAAAACTGTGCTCCCCCATTCTTTTTTGTATCGGTGTATAGTGTAATTCATTTTTGCACATTCTGTTGGCTGGCACATGTTACAAAAAATAGGTTGTTGAAATAGACAACATAGAATTAACATGGGATAGGTCATACTGTAAATGTCAGCAAACCAAGAGAATTATATATTCTAATGTTCTGTAACATTTACACGTTTACACAAAGTTCATAATATTGTACTTTCAGAATGCAAAGCCAAATAAAAGTATTTGAAAATTTATATTTCTCTTCATTTGTTCCTTGAAAGCTGCCATCAAACATCTGTATTAGGGAGTGTAAAAAAATTACAGACTTTCCTTTGTACAATAACCTTGAACAGGAGAAAGAGCTGATAAAAAGTTTAAATTTCTTCATGAAGTTTAACGCACATATAGGCTACATCAAAATGTTTTACACATTCATCTCTGGCCAACATGGATACACGAGCTGCACTGCAGCAAAGACCAAAAGTGACTTACAAACAAATAATTATTGCTGCAATTTGTAATAAGGTGGACAAACAAGCAACAGTAAGGGAAATTTATGCATACGCAGAAAATTACAACGAATATTATAAATTGGCACCGCAAACTATTACTTGGAAAAATGGAATCAGGAGGAATCTATGTTTACAAGGCTGTTTCGTGCGAACAAGTTGTCGTGAAGTAGAAACCTTGGGGGCCTGGAAATTACGTTCCTGTTGTCACGTTGGAAAAGAAACTGGGACATTTGTTTCCTGTGCCACTGCCGTGGATACGTGTAACCTTCTGAATACTGAGGATTGTGCTAAACTCACTGGAGAGTGTTCTACAGATATTGTTATGAATCGATACATGCAGCATCAGCAGCATAATGAATGGGGGAATAATAGTGGTATTTCTACCCAATCTATGCTCCTCCACAGGCAAACAGCTTCCGCTGCTATAGCATGCAGTGGTCACCAAGGTGTTAATGTTCAAGAAAACGCAGCACTTGCTGAAGCAGAAGCTGTGAAGGAGAAAATGTTGCTGGAGAATATGAATTGTCCTGCAATAAATTTCGTTCATTTGTAAAGGTATTATGAACATTATTTTTGTGAATTGTTGCACTAACGCTTTTTAACACTACCACATGTAGATTATCAGTGTAAATTGTCTGTTACATAATGTTGTTTTGTTATTATACTGTATATAAATAGAGTGCAATACATTGCATGCACGCTGATTTTTCTGCATATCTATGGCAAACAATTTAACAAGTATAAGGTCATCTTTTGCAATATATTATGACTTACTTTGTCTTTGTTTGATGTTTGTACTGTTTCTGTCAATTATATTTGTGATACATCCGAGACAGTCCCTGCCATATTTGAAAGACATTTTGTCATTCTATCAATAATGTCGTTCCAGTTAACAACATGAAATAAACCTTCTGCCTCTATAACACAGCTTAACATGATAACAAAAAAGACTACATGACCTGTCTATGAACAGGAAATAAACAAAATTAATAGGAAATCTTCATGCAGCTGAATCAGTGGTGTTTCATCATTTCTGCATTTTGTAATACTGGGAAATAGGCGTGTCAGTACATTGACAGACCATGTGAATTAGAGACAAAAATGAGTGTCAAAGGTACAACTTTCTCACGCATGCAGTTCTACAGAAATGAAACAGTGTAATTATACATGTCTCTGTGTGCAATACCCCTTTTTTCTCAAAGTTTAATGGTGCGCGTCATGCACCGCATTGTTAGTTGACATAATGCTGAATTATAGCCACAGTTAACTTTATGTGCCTCACTGTTCACAGAAATACTGCACACAAGGCTGGAGAAGACACGCTTCATTAAGGAGGAAGAATGCGGGAACAGTGGAACCTAGCACCGCTGCGCAAGTCCATTTAAACACCTTGCTGCGAACATTGTACATGTAATATAAGTGTATGTAAAAAAGTAGAAACTTTCAAAATAAATGTCTGATTACTTGAACAGCAAAGTTTATTTCACAGTATAACTCTGTAGGCAGAGAAGAGCAGCATAAACACAGAAATTCCTTTAATATGTACAGTTGTAGATAACATTGCAGGTTCACTGCAGACGATATTTGACGTGACTGTACGAAGGAGTAGAGTGTGTCAGTGCAGCATTTGTGCTTAATGTCAGAAACGTTCTCACAGATGACCTAAGTATTCAGTTGGGTCTGGACGTAGGTCAATCATTTAGTGGTTCCTTCAACACATAGTCACATGACTGACATGTATTCACTGCACGGATGGCAAAATCTAACAGGGTTTTTAACGTTTTTTGGGTGCCGTTTAACCGTTCATAACAGTATAATGTTGCTCCGCAGATATGTTGGAAACATGAATAACTGAAACATAGGCATATATATTTCAATATATAAATATATGTATATATATTGAGCCATATCTATATATGTAGGTACACATATCCCGTCAACCACACGGGTGATCGGACATACATACACACATATATACATGTAGACATAAACAGTAACGTAACTCATACACGAGGTCACAGCGTGCACATCTATGTTTATGCATGTGCTGGTGAACATAAACGTACACAAACGTACACAAACAAGTGAAAGCCCATGTTGCATGTTGCATGTAACATACAAACGTAATCGTAAGATGCAACACACTAAGGTCGTCAGACCTTTTGTTTTAGTGCCTAACAGAACCATACTGCACCGACACACTTTATTCGAGCAAATACCCAGTATGTACCTGGCAGATACCTGGAATCCGCCGCTCCTCACCTCTGACAAGCCCCGTTGCGTTTGCCTTCCCAGCCATGGTTCATGCCTGGCTGACGGGCGGCTGATCTGTTAAATGATAATGATCAGGATTTACTAGGCTGCAATGCTTCGCGTGTCCACCAGATGGCATAAATTACTGACTTGTACAGTAAAGCGCCGAATCAGTAATGTGTGGGCTTGCAGGTGTTTCGTTTAAAAAGATACTGTACCACAGTGTGCTATTGTAACTTGGCCTTGGCATTGAGACTGAAGGAAGAGTTGCAAAAATGTATCAATTTAGGCTTTACATACCAGTATTAAATAAAGACAAAGACCAGTTTCGCTTACACTATTCTCCAGAGACCCGCCCGCCATGAGTGTACAAATGCAGCCCGCTTTCCAAAAACCTGACAGAAGTTATGCTTATTTGATATGGGCCACGATTAATGCAACAGAGGATAAGATGGCAACAGTTGCTCAAATTTATCAGTATTTTATCGAAAACTATGACTTTTACAAATTTTCGCCAACTCCTCATTTGTGGAAGCGTGCAATAAGGAAAAGGTTATGTAGTGACCCCTGTTTTCACCGTATTGAGCCCCAATTTGTTGGAGGGTATTGGTGTGTGTCACAGGGTTTTTCCCGTATCTATGATCATGGAGGCAGCAAAAGGCGAAGGGTCGTGTTAAAACCAACTAAGAAACGACAGTCCCTGCCAAGCAATGCACCAGCACCAGCACCAGCACCAGCAGCGGCACCGGCTTCCGATAATGGACCCACCGTCAGTGACAACCCTGAGCCCGAGCCTGATCCTGAGGCAGAGTCGGATTTCGCGGCCAGTTTTGATGAAGCTTGCATGTACCTAAGCGATTTCCCGCCTCACCTGCTGACTACAGGTGGGCTAGTCCCGCAGCAAACTATCGACGTGGATGATGAAGAAAGCTGGACTGGCAGTGGACTGGCGCCGGCGCAAGCTGAATGGGAAATAGTATGGTGAGTACTGTATTGTTGCCGTATTATTTTTGTGGGGCTGGCTGGGTACTTCTTTAGGGGGCTGACCATTACTGTACATTAAAACTTTTCATTTTGTTTTTCCTCAGAAAAGAAAACGGCTAATGGGGGGATTTCGATGGATAATATTGTGCTGTACAGTATGCTGATGTTTTCCGGCCGTACAGTATACTGTGTAATAAACCCGAAAAAATAAAACTACTGTATGCATTTATTCTACATGTTCTGTATACAGTACTGTACTGTATATGCACATACTGTACAGTACATACAGTAAATGATACTATTGTATGGGCCGGCGGGGGCGAGATGTGTTTGCAGCAGAGAGAGATCAGCTGCTCTCTCTCAGCGCAAACATCGGCACATTAAAAATTATTTTAAATACATTTTTATTCCTAGTGTAGATGTGCAGGGGGTCTCGGGAGCTGAACCGCACTGGTTTCAGGTCGGGGGACCCCCTGCTCCCCGAGATACAGACCCCTTTATGTGGTGCCGGTATCTACTATGCGTTTAAAGGTCCCGATCACGTGATCGCGGCCTGTAAACCAAGCA
>WSYH01006095.1:0-26791 GCA_036426205.1 Ascaphus truei | reverse complement strand
GCAAAGCCCAAAACAAGCACCGTTGGGGCTAATACCCCCTCACCCCCTCCCACTACCCACAATAAAAATAATCACACAGCACAATCCCGCAGATCAATAAATAAATAATACAAATAAATACATTTGAAATAACATTTTTATTTATAGTGTAGATGTGCAGGGGTCTCGGGAGCTGAACCGCGTTGGTTTCAGGTCGGGGGACCCCTGCCCCCCGAGATACAGACCCCTTTAGAGGTGCCGGTACCCTCTGCGTTTAAAGGTCCCGATCACGTGATCGCGGCCTGTTAAACCAAATAGAGGATACCGGCACCCCAAAGGCCTGATCTCGGGGCAGGGGGTCCCAGACCTGAACCACAGCGGTTCTGCTCCGGAGACCCCTGCACATGTACAGTATAATAAAACACATACAGTAATACAGTATAAACACTCGTTCTTACCTTAGCGACTATGGCTATGGTAAGAAGCATTTCTGTATTTTTAATAATATTGTACAGTGAGCAGGGGTTCCCTGAGACGAAATCTAAACTCAGGGGGCCCCCTGCTCCTGACAATATTATAAAAGTACAGAAAGGCTGCTTCATTATCATAGCGTATAGCCGCTAAGGCATTGAAGGGGTTAACCCACGTGCCCGCTTTATTTTGGGTAGCGGGGGTGGTGAAGGGGGTATTTGGCCCTTGGTGGTGAGTTTAGGACTTGCAGGGTGTTGCGGTGCACTTAACCCCTTCACGACCGTAGCAGTTAATTACCGCTACGGTCATGAAGGGGTTAAACCACTCCCGATACCCCCCCGCAAGCCCAAAACAAGCACTGTTGGGGCTAATACCCCCTTCACCCCCTCCCACTACCCACAATAAAAAATAATCACACAGCTCCCCCGCATACATAAATAATCAATAAATAATACATAATAAATACTTTGAAATACATTTTTATTATATGTAGATGTGCAGGGGTCTCGGAGCTGAACCGCATTGGTTTCAGGTCGGGGGACCCCCTGCCCCCCGATACAGACCCCCTTTATGAGGTGCCGGTACCCCTCTGCGTTTAAAGTCCCGATCACGTGATCGCAGCCTGTAAACCAAGTAAGAGGGATACCGGCACCCCCAAAAGGGGCCTTTATCTCGGGGGGCAGGGGGTCCCCCGACCTGAAACCACACACGTTCATGCTCCGGAGACCCTTTTCACATCTACACTATCAATAAAATGTATTTTAAATGTATTTATTTTATTCATTTTATTTATTTATTTATTAGATGTATTTATTAATAGTGCTGCTGCTGCTGTGTGTGAATTTTTTTTATGTGGGTAGTGGGGTGGGGGCGGGGGGGGCTAATACCCCCTCACCCCATCCCCGGCTACCCACAATAAAAAAATTCACGCACAGCAGCCCCACAATTAATCAATATAAATCTAATAAATAAATAATACCATGAAGAGAAATAATATATACTGTACTGTAAGTACCAACCATAAACACAATTTAAAACCAAGCTAACCCTTACAATACCAAGGATTACATCTACAGTGATCTAATTGTAAAAAACATTATACTATAATACAAACACATGAAGCATTGCAATAACACAAACAACCCCCTCCCCTATTCTCTTTGAAACCTCCCTACAGTACCTTCACTGTATCTATGTAAAACCCTCCCCTATTCCTTTGAAACCTCCCTACGTACCTTCACTGTAATCTATGTAAACCCCCTCCCCTATTCTCTTTGAAACCTCCCTACTTCACTGTAATCTATGTAAAACCCCCTCCCCTATTCTCTTTGAAACCTCCTGCAGTACCTTCACTGTAATCTATGTAAAAAACCCCTCCCCTATTCCTTTGAAACCTCCCTACCTTCACTGTAATCGTATGTAAAACCCCCTCCCCTATTCTCTTTGAAACCTCCCTACATTACCTTCACGTAGCATGTAAACCCCCTCCCCTATTCTCTTTGAAACCTCCCTACCTTCACTGTATCTATGTAAAAAAAACCTCCCCCTGTTGTGTGTTAAATCTCCCTGGCCTTTGTTTCTGAGTGCCCGCTTTATTGTGTGTAGACGGGGTGGGTGACGGGTTTATAAATGTGAGTTTTAAAATAAAATAAAGAATATTATTTCTAGGGGCCCTAGAACAAGAAGTTCCCACGCCAATTTCGCGCTCATTGCTCTTTTTTTTACAATGTTGCTGGTCTTGCGGCTTTGCAGTCTGCAAGCAAAAAGCAGTTTGTAGTACTGAGTGTGAGATAAATTATTTATCAGTGTTGATCAAAGAGAGTTGATTAATACAGTTATCATTCATACAGTACAGTATAAAGGGTAACAACAAATGGTCTTGCAGTATATTACTACAAATCTGTCAGGTTGACCAGAATCACTACGGATATCGGAAATAATAAAATTTTATTAATTCTACATAGATTATTAAAACACAGCCACAAAAGGGATTTGTAACAATGTACATTATATGTGTTTTTGAGTATCTACTGTATGTACTGTAGAATAATAAAATTGTATTATTTCCGATATCCGCAGTGATTCTGGTCAACCTGACAGATTTGTGAGTAATATACTGCAAGACCATTTGTTGTCTACCCTTTACTATACTGTATGAATGACATAGAGTGCTGTATACTTTAGGGGAATCCTTCTGATCAACTCTGTTTGATCAACACTGAAAATATCATATTTTATACCCCTTTAGCACCGTCTTTCCATCCTATGCACCCATTTACAATGGTGATTGCGGGTCGTAAAGTATTCACGTACTTTATGTGAGATAAATTAACCAGTTCTTTTATTGATGAGTCGCCACAAAAACTTTAAATAAATAAATAAATAATAAATAAATACATTTGAAATAAATTTTTATTTATAGTGTAGATGTGCAGGGGGTCTCGGGAGCTGAACCACGCGTTGGTTTCAGGTCGGGGGACCCCCTGCCCCCGAGATACAGCCCCCTTTTTGAGGTGCCGGTATCCCTCTTCGTTTAAAGGCCCCGATCAACGTGACCGCGGCCTGTTAAACCAAGCAGAGGGATACCGCACCCCAAAAGGGGCCTGTATCTCGGGAAGCAGGGGTCCCCGACCTAAAACCAAAACGTTTCTGCTCCGGAGACCCGCTGCACATCTAACACTGTGAATAAAACACCACATCATTAAAGAATCATTCTTTACCTTAGCGGCTATGCGCTATGGTAAAGAAGCAGCATTTCTGTTATTTTAATAATATTGTACATGGCAGGTTGTTCCCTGAGACAGAATCTAAACTCAGGGGGCCCCCTGCTCCTGCACAATATTATTAAAATTCAGAAATGCTGCTTCCTTACCATAGCGTATCCGCTAAGGTAAGGAAGGTGTAAGGCAATAACCAATAATACATTCAATACACTTCCCACTACCCATGCTCCCCTCTGCTGCTACTGCTGTAAAAACAGAGAAAAAATTAACACTTTCAAAGTAATGTGCCCTAACCCCTTAATCACCATAGCGGTATTAACCGCTACAGTCATGAAGGGGTTAACCCACCCTCACCACCACTCGGGACTCCTGCTGTACATACCCTCCCACTCTAACCCCCCACCACCGTGAGGCCTAACCACCCTCAACCCTCACCCACTAACTACCCACGGAGGCCTACCCACATACCGTTGGGGAACCCCCCCCACCCCACCCCCCCCACTCCCCAGTCCCGCAATCAAAACATGCACAGCCCCCAATCAGCATTCTATTTTAAATACATTACCCACCCTCTGTGCCCCCCTATAAATACAAGATTTTTCTTTTACATTCAGGGTCCATACACGCAGCCCCCGCTGTCCCCGGTGTGGCTGGCATGCCCATGGACAGACCTACAGTTTACCAGCAGCATTCCACAGGTTCTGGAGGCCTGCTGTGGATCCTGCCAGCACCATGGCCCCACGGTGGTCTCCTTGAGTCACCGTGGGCCACAATTGGGTCCCCATGGTAGGCCCAAGATGTCTGGGAGCCCCGGGTCAAACCCACAGGTGTCTGCGGGGCCTCGGGTGGTTCCCATGGGGGTCTGGGGAACTCACGGGCTCACTACGGGTCCGCGGTGCCCCCCACAAAAGTGGGACCACACATCATCATCCCCCGCACCTACGGGTCGGAGGTGCCCCCACAGAAGTGGAACCACACATCGTCATGCCCGCAGACTACGGGTCGGAGGTGCCCCCACAGAATGGGACCACACATCGTCATGCCCGCATGTTTCCACCCGGGAAACCACCACCTGCTACCCTGGTATACCCGAGGTTCCCCGCGGTGGTCTCCGAGGTCCCGACCAAAACCACGGAACAAACCCTGAATGTAAAAAAATAACCAAAATAAACCTGGCCTATACATTCAATCTACACACCCTCCCCCCCAACACTACAGTACAATAATGTGCAAAATAACTATTATCCAGATATGGATAATAATTAATTGCCCATTATTAAAAACTTAACTAGCATATTCAAATAATAAGGGTACTACTGACCTCATCAATACGAAGTGTCCGACGTCAGCGCCTTCCTCTCTTGCCCACAGAATACATAGCCAAAACCAAGCCAATACATTGCAATTACATTTATATATCATTAACACCCTTAAACACCTATATCAGATAATAACCGCAGGTAATTAGGGGTTAAGCAACCAGGCCCTATACCCCACCCTTCACCCTGATTTGTACTGTGGCTTTCATCATGCAACTATATATATATATGTATATATACTGTATACAGAGAGACGAGAGAATAGAGAGAGAGATATACTATATATATATATAACACACGTTATTACACACCCATGATAAGCCACTATACAGTACAAATAAATGTATAAGGGTTATCAAAAGCCTGTCCTACAACCAAACACTTCTCCATACATGCACACTAAATTAAAATCAATTTCCTTTATATACATACCTGATCTCTCAATCTAAATCAGCACTAAACCTCTGAAAAGCCATTTAAACAACTTACATTCCATATACTGTAATGAAGCCTAAATATCTATGCACCATATACATTCTGCAATTAATCACCAAGTAAATATCAATTAGCATCATTATTTACATCCCTAAACATTCACACTCAATCCCGAACAATGAAACCATTAACAATTCACGCCTAGAGCAGAACAATTAAGCTTTGAAAAAATATAAGTACCGACAAAAATACACCTTTACACCAACTATCTATCCCTGACCTTCCCTCAAACACACATACAATACCCAAGGAATACATCACATCTATCTAATTTTAAATACTTTAACTCACAAAATAATAATAAAACACTCTAATCCAGCTTTTAAAACATCATCATTCTTACCCTTGAATGTATACTGTACAGTATATCTCTCTTAGACATTATACTGTACATACATACATACAGTGGCAAGAATGATATACCACAAAAAAAAAAAACTACACCATGTTAAAAAACCTTTTGAAAAATTAACAAGTTAAAATAAATACAAACATTTCTTTACTGTATGTCACTTACCATTACTTGCCCCCACCGATTCCATGCGCAGCTTACTCACGAACCAATCCACGATCAGACCCATAAATAATAAACCAGAAATATAAACATATAACTAAAATCCAAATCAATCCCACGGGTCTTCATTGTAATCCTCTTTCATACTGTTTAATCTTCTATCTATCACTCCTCCAGCGGGGGCTGGGCGGGGCGGGTTATTCCCGCCTTCCGGCCACGCCTGTCTTTTTTTCTCTCGGAGGTCCGTCTTACCGCGGCGACGCTGGCTTCAAAATGAAGCGAACATAGGCTTTAAAGGCCTATGACGTCACATTTTGGTTCATGTTTCCCACGCCCGGCCGATTGGCCGTGAAAACCAGTGTTTTTGGCCGACAAAAAACAAAAAGAACCATGTCCGTGCACCATGTAATAGAGCCAATCAGAGCGGTGGGAACTTTTCCCTATCTCTGATAGGCTCTGGTATCCATGTGTCAGGGCTTGGGGGAGAAAGCGAGTGACCGTCAGTAAAAACCTGGTCAGCATTTGTACACTAGAGCCAATCAGAGCGTGGGAAACTTTATCCCTACTCTGATGTGGTCTAGTCCATGCGACAGGTTTCACTGACGTCCTCCTTTCTCCCCCAAGCCCCTGACACTGGTTATCCAGAGCCTATCAGAGTAGGGATAAAGTTTCCCGACGCTCGATTGGATCTATTACCAATGTGTGCACGGCCATGTGTCTTTTTTTTTTTGTCGGCCAAAACACATGTTTTCACGGCCAATCAGACCGTGGAGAAACCATGATGCAAAATGTGAGTCATAGGTCCTGTTAAAGCCTATGAGTCGCTATTTTGAAGCAGACGCCGCGGAGGAAGGACCTCCGGAGAAGAAACAAAGACCAGGGCGTGGCCGAAGGCGGTAAAAGACCCCGCCCGCCCCGATGGAAGGAGATAAGATAAGAAGAACACAGACTGAAGATGGATAAGATATGAAGACCGTGGATTGATTTGTGATTTTTAGTTTATGTTTTATTATTTTCGGTTTATTATTTTATGGGTTCCTGATCGTGGATGGTTCGTGCGTAAGCTTGCGCAAGGGCGATCGGTGTGGGAAAAGTATAGTGGAGTTAACTGAAAGAAATGTATTTTATTAACTTGTGTAATTTTTGAAAAGTTTTTTAACATTGTGTATTTTTTTCTTGTTGTGGTATATCATTTCTTGCCCACTGAGTATGTACTGATGTATATATGTCTAGAGGCGATATTATTACATACCAGTACATACAGGGTAAAAATGATGGTGTTTTAAAAGCTGGATTAGAGTTGTTTTAAATTATTTTGATGGTATGCTGCTACAGTATGCTTTATGTGTGAGTTTAAAGTATTTAAAAGTAATCTATGATGTTATTCCTTGGTATTGTATTTTGTGGTGTGTGGAAGGTCATGGAAGCTTGGTTTGTAAGGTTGTAATTTTGTGGTACGTATATTTTTTCAAAGGCGAATTGTTCTGCTCTAGGCTGAATTTGTTAAGGGTTTTATTGTCCGGATCTAGTGTGAAGGTGTTTAGGGTGGTGATGTAAAGTAATGATTGCTAACTTGAGTTTTTGTTTACTGGTTGTTAATTGCGAACATATATGGTGCATAGATTTGAAGCATCATTTATTTTGGAATGGATTAGTGTTTTAAATGGCTTTTCAGAGTTTAGTGATGATTTAGATTGAGTAGATCAGTTTTATGAATTTAAAGGAAATGATTATTTATTGTGTGTATGTATGGGAAGTGTTTGGTTGTTAGAGCAGTGCTTGTATGTAACCCTTCTCCTAATTTATTTGTATGTATATTGCTTATCATGGTTGTATATACGGTGTATATATACTGTAATCTCTCTCTCTCTTATCTTTCTCTCTGTCTATCTGTAACATATATATACAGTATCATATATCAGTTGCAGATGAAGCCACAGTACAAATTCATGGGTG
The DNA here is from genome assembly GCA_036426205.1 of Ascaphus truei. Classification (NCBI taxonomy): domain Eukaryota; kingdom Metazoa; phylum Chordata; class Amphibia; order Anura; family Ascaphidae; genus Ascaphus; species Ascaphus truei. Next base: position 19,334 of record WSYH01006095.1, on the reverse strand, counting down.
AAGGGTGGGTATCGTCACTGTGGTGGCTAACCCTTATGACCTTGCGGTTATTCATCATGTAAGGTGTTTAAAGGGTTAATTGATCTCTGAATGTAATTCAATGTATTGGCTTTGTATTTGCTAGTATGTTGTGGACAAAGACAAGGTTTTGCTGATCAACGGACACTTATCAGTATTGATGCAGGTCATAGTACTTATTATTTGTATATGCTAGGTTAATTTGTTTTTTAATGAATGGGCAATGTAATCTATTATCCATATCTGGATAATAGTATTTTTGCACATTATTGACTGGTAGGTGTGGGGGGGCGGGGGGGTACATGTTTGAAGTCATAGGCCAGGTTTATTTTTGTTTACATTCTGTGGTTTGTTCGTGGTTTTTGCGTGGACTCTGGAGACCACATGTGGGTATATACTCGGGGGTATCCTAAAGGGTACAGTCTGGTGGTTCCCGGGTGGACAAATGCGGGATGAGAGTGTTGGTCCATTCTGTGGGCGACCTCCGACCCGTAGGTGTGGGATGTATGATCTGTGGTCCCCACGTATGTGGGGCAAGCCGTGACCCGTAGTGAGCACCCTTGAGTTCCCTAGACCCCCAGGTAACCACCCGAGGCCCCCGCAGACACACCTTGTGGGTTTGACCCGGCGGCTCCCAGACATTCCTTGGGCCTAACCTGGGTACCAATTGTGGCCCACCGTGACCAATGAGACCACCCTGGGTGGCATGGTGCGGCAGGATCCACCACAGGCCTCCAGAACCTGTTGAAAAGGCTGCATGGTACAATGTAGGTCTTCCAGGTACACTGGCTCAGCCCACGGGGACTAGCGTGGGGCTGCGGCGTTTTGAACCCTGTATGTAAAAGGCCTAAATCTTTTATTTATGGGGGGGGGGCCACAGGGTGTGGGGTAATTGATGTAATAAATAGAAATGCTTTTATTGTGGGTCATGTACGTTTTTAGTGTGGGTACGTGGGTGGGGTGTTCCCCAATGGTAGGTGGGTAGGCCTCCCTTGTGGGTACTGACTGGGGGTTGGCCTCACGGGGGGGTGGGTTAGTGTGGTAGGGTATTATGTAGATATCCCGAGGGTGGGTGAGGTGTGGGTTAACCCCTTCATTGGACTGTAGCGGTTAATAACGCTATGGTGATTAAGGGTTAGGGGAACTTACTTGTATGTTGTAATTTTTGTGTTGTTTGGCAGAGAGCGGAGGGGCATGGCCAGGATGGGGGGGGGGGACGTAACGGATATGGTTGGGCTAGGGGGTGGGGTGGTAGAACCTCACAGTAGCACATTGGGCCCCCCCCCCCTCCCCACACTTTACATACTGTATACTGCACTGACAGCAATGCAGGGAGTAGTTTGCATTACTGTAACAGAAACATCTCTCTGCCTTCAGGTAATCTGAAAGGAAATTTAAAGCCCCTCTCCCTATGTGTGTTTTCTGTAAAATCTCTCTACCCTTCAGTGTAGGAATCGTTTAACAGAAACATTAGGGGGGAGGGGGCTTAGGCCTTTACATCTCTCTGCCTTCAGTGTAATCTGTTTTCACAGAAACATTAGGGGGGAGGGCTTTGGCCTTTTACATCTCTCTGCCGTTCATGTTATCTGTTAACAGAAACGTTAGGGGGGCACGGGGGCTTTGTGCTTTAACTCTCCTGCCTATCAGTGTAATCTGTTTAAACAGAAACATTATGCGGGTGAGGGGGCTTTAACCGATTACCACTGAAGGACAGGGAGATACGGGAATGTACTGTATTGTTCACAGTAACTTGACATGCCTTGTATAATGGATCTAAGGTGTTATACATTAGATAGATGTAAATCTTGTGTATGTAAGGCGTTAGCTTTGGTTTTTTAACCTTGTGTTTTGCTGGTTGGGACTTACAGTAATATTGATTTTTGTTTATTGATTGGGTTTAAATTTGAAGTGTTTTGTATTTTACTGGTAGAGTAGCTTGCAATTATCGTGTTACATTCAGTTGCAGAATGTATATGTTGCATAGATTTTATGCATCATTTTATACAATGAATGCATGGTACTGTGTTGATTGGAATGTTATGTTTTATATTGTAAATAAGTTCGATTATAAGATGGATTATTATTATTGTCTGTATAGACAGAAGCGTTATTTGTAGGACAGTATGATTTTGATAACCATTCTACATGTATTTGTATATTGGTTCATCATCTGTGTTATATATACTGTATACTGTAAATATATCTATATAATATCTATATACAGTATAATATATATATATATATATATACACAGTGTATATTAGACACAGTTATAGACCTGTATAATACATATAGGGAATTGTTTTATATTTACTGTATATTATCCAGTAGAATATCTCAGTATATATTTATTTCTCTTCAAATGTATTTTATTTATCGATTTTATTTCTTATTAATTGGGGGTCTGCTGTGCGTGAGAATTTTTTTTATTGGGGTGGACGGGGATGTGGGGTATTAGCCCCGCCCCCCCTTGTGACCATAAAAAATTCAGGCACACGCAGCATGTCAGCACATTAGTAATGAAAATCTAACATATAAATAAATAAATAAATAAAAATGCAGCTCTCCCTACTCTCAACATCACTTTTTTACTTGATAGTGTAGTGAGCCCACGGGTCTCCAGAGCACGAATCCGCACTGTTGTTTCAAGGTCTGGGGACCCCCTTCCCCCCGATACAGAGTCCCCCTTTTTGGGGGTGCCGGTATCCCTCTACTTGTTTTACCTAAGGCCGCTGGTCCGTGATCGGGACCTTTAAACGCAGAGGAATACCGTCACCTCATAAGGGCTGTATTCGGGGGCAGGGGTCCCCGAACCTGACACCAGTGCGTTCAGCTCCCGAACCCCGGCACATCTACACTCATAAATAAAAATGTTTCCAAGTATTTATTTGTTATTTATTTATTTCTTTCTTATTTATTTATTGCGTGGGATGCTGTGTGATTTTTTTTTTTTTGTGGTAGGGGGTGGGGGTTAACGGGGGATCCTCCCCACATTGTAGTTGGCTTGCGGTGCGGAGTGGTCACCCTCTGACACGGCCGGCATATTAACATGCACCACACAATACGGGGTGAAGGTTTGTTAAGTTGCAGCCCGCAAGCTTCACGCACCCATCCTAACTAGGCAAGAGGGTTTACCATAGATTGATAGAGGCGGGTCTTCACAAGCCCGACTAGGGATGGTTCACAATAGTCAAGCGGGAATGTGTTAACCACACTGCGAAATTGTGAATTAATTTTCCCTTACCCCTATTGTCGATTACTTAGGCGGCTATACGCTATGGCAATGAAGCAGCAGCTTCTAGTACTTTTTAATAATATTGATGCAGGCAGGGGGCCCCCCTGAGTTTGAGATTTCCTGTCTCAGGGACCCCCTGGCTTCACTGTACAATATTATTAAAAATAACAGAAATGCTGCTTCTCTTACCATAGCCGCATAGTCCGCTAAGTAAGAACGGTGATTAATTCTTTAAGTATGTGTGTTTTATTACACGGTGATGGTGCAGAGGGTCTCCACCCCTCGGAGCAGAAACAGACCCTTTGGTCAGTCTGGGGACCACCCCTGCCCCCGACGATACCGAGCCCCTTGTTGGGGGTGCCCGGTATCCCTCTCTTGGTTGTTACAGGCCGCGATCACGTGATTCGGGGACCATTTAACGCAGAGGATCCGCACCTCATAAAGGGGGTCTGTATCTCGGGGGCAGGGGGGTCCCCCAACCTGAAACCAACGCGGTTCAGCTCCCGAGACCCCCTGCACATCTACACTATAATAAAAATGTAATATTCCAGAATGTATTAATTTGTATTTAGGTATTTATTTATATTATTTGTTTGCGTGGATGCTGTGTGATTATTTTTTATTGTGGGTAGTGGGATGGGTGGTAAGGGTATTAGCCCTCAACTGTGCTTGTTTTGGGGCTTTGGTGGGTAAGCGGAGTGGTTACCCCTTCATGACCGTAAGCGGTAGTAACTGCTACGGTCGTGAAGGGTTTAAGTGCACCGCACACCACCCCCCGCAAGTCCGAACTCAACACCAAGTGGCCAAATACCCCCTTCAACCCACCCCCGCTCACCCACAATACAGCGGGCACGTGGGTTAACCCCTTCATTGCCTTAGCGGCTATACCTACTAGGCAATTGACAGCAGCCTTTCTGTACTTTTAAATAATTTGTGCGAGGCGAGGGGTCCCCCTGAGTTATATTTCCTTCGTCTCAGGGAACTCCCCTGCTCACTGTACAAATTAGTTAACAATACAGAAATGCTGCTTCTTTACCATAGCGCATAGGCCGCTAGGTAATAGACCGAGTGTTTATTGACTGGTATATACTGTACTGTAGTTTTTATTTATACTGTACATGTGCAGAGGGTTCCTCCGGGCGACGCTGTGTTTCAGTCTCGGGGACCCCCCCCCCCCGGATACAAGCACCCCTTTTGGGGTGCCGTATCCCATTGCTTGTTTACAGTCCGCGATCACGTGATCGGACTTAAACGCTAGAGGATACCGGTCACCACATAAAGGGGTCTGTATCTCGGGGATTGCAGGGGGTCCCCCGACCTGAACCAGTGCGGTTCAAGCTCCCGAGTACCCCCTGCACATCTACACCTATAATAAAATGTATTTAAAATAATTTTAATGTGCCGCTTTTGCGCAGAGAGCAGCAGGCTATCTCTTCTTCTGCCAATACACTCTCGCCCCCCCGGATACTGGCATATTAACTTAGTCTTACCGATTTAACGTAACAGTACTGTAATGTTAGGGGTTATAGGGCTTTGTTTAATAGAACAGTATATATATCTATACATATATATACTGCCTTTACAATTCACTATAGGGGACGGCTTCAAAGAGAAAACAGCTAGCAAGCGCCCTCATGTGTTTTTTTAAACACGGCATCCGCAGTATTGCGCCAGCGGCATACAAGCTGTCAATCCCTGTTGGAAAATACCTCAATGCACTCGGGCAGAAAACGTCCACAACCTCAATCCACCCGAGTATACCCAATTTCGCAGGAACTGCCGAGCTCAAATAAATGTTTCGGCCAGTTACCTTGACGTTTCATGCCGTGTGCGTAGCAACTGGTAACATACATAACGGTCGCACACGAACCTAATTGCGAGAAAGTTGCCGTTTTGACCATGAACATGTTCTATTCCATTCAAGTCATGTTTCAGAGATCGTGCAGTGCTATAGCTGTATATTATTATTATGGCCCATGCGAGTAGGTCATTTTCCTGAAACCCAGTGCTGTTACGCCAGTCCCACAGGGTACACGAAATGTAAGCGCAACTAGCACTTCTTGGATGAGAGGTCATGGCAAAAAAACCTTTCCTGGGTGACTTACCGGCGTCAGACTATTTCGCGACCCGTTACGGCACCCTTCTCAGTGTTGTGTATCTCCTCTATGACTGCTTCAATCGTTTGAACACCCAGTAATCAGTGCACGAGAACACAGCAGTTTTTCGAAAACATGTACACATGAATTAAAAAATGTAAACCCTTATTTCAGAACGTTAGAAGGCATATACTGCATAGGCAGCACTAATTTACCAGTAATATATTTGGGCGGCAAGCAGGATCACACGACGAGTATTAACAACATAATGTTGTTGATCCATTTTTTTCCCAGTTCCCATAATTTCCATCCCTGATTTGTCCCGTCTGTCTGCGCTTGTCGCCGCCATCTTGGTAGAGGGCAAATTTTTCGTGCCGGGCTCACAAAAGATGGCGAACGAAATACCACGCATGTCCAACCATCGGGCATGTGACTCCGTTGACAGGGGTTCTCCATATCCATCCTAAAACTATGAGCAGCACGTCTGAACACCATGAACCTGCATCGTAAAATGCAATTGCATGTTTATATATAGAATATATATATATCAGTATGCAACTTAATAACCATCGCCGTGGACAAAAAGGGGGGGTTAAATGATGGACCATAGATGAAGTGAAATCATTCGGATTAATTTAGATTATGGATAACTGTGTTCAGATATGTGTAGTGTTTTAATTTTTATTTATACAGTCTTTCTTTCTAATGATGCTTCCTGTTTACAGTCACTCAGACTCGTTGTTTGAAACGTAGTCATAGCTGTAACAGGACTAATGACACTAACACATTTCAGGTACCAGATTCATTTTTATAGTCTGTGCAGTGAAAAGTTTATCCACATATCTGTACTATTCTGTAATTTGAATACAGTTATACAAATATCAAGTATCTTGGTATGTTGGCAACATCCTGCACAACATGATCTGAAGCCCTTACCTATGGTGTTGAAGGTGTGTGGATTGCATGTGCTTCAAAGATATTTTCCATTTACACAAAAGGTACATGCGTGCATGATGTTTTCACCTATTACATCGTGCGTGATGATGTTCATAGTTGGTCAATTTTTTAGGTAGTTTAACGTTCCTTAATGTTTGGATGTTTGACATCCGGGAACTTGAACATAACAAACAGGTTACACTATGTTGGGGGGATGTTAACCCTTGCCTTACTTCCAGCTGTTTTTTTATCAATGCAGTGTAGAAGTGTCATACAGGACATCATGAATGCAACTAGACTCTGCTGTTCGGTATTGATTATTATGGCCCTAGCGGTAAGTGCCGTAGTCCTTGGTAGCAATGTGACGGTAGAGCTAAATGTCATCATGCAAGTTTGCTCATGCATTGACACGTCCTTTTCTGAATGTTTTTCCCCAAAGTATTAATCGCCTTATCAGTAGTTAACATGTGTTGTGCGATTGTGGTACCGCTCGTTCAATATGACTTATGTGTCCTATTGTTTCCGTCTTTAGTGCATGGAGGGCAGGGCATAAATGTTGCGTCCCGCCTCTTGTAAACTTTGACTTGCCTGTCTTGTCTCATATTTCGCTCCCCCTGTGTGGCGATAATTTACTTTAACATGTAGCAGTCATTAAAATGGCTACCGTCATCTCTCCTGTTGGCAGTATTCCTGGTAGTTGTGGGCATGCCATCGTATTATGAGGTTTGCCCCTCACCCTGGTGAGGTTGCCCTATGTAGGGATGGGATGGTCACAGGCTCTGACTCAGGGTAGTGATGTCAGAGGTTTGTCAGCCTCCAGAGTATACATAAAGGCACAGCACTGATCCAAAGTTAGTCGTGTGTGTGAGTTGGTAAGTGAATGTTTAAGGAACCAGGCTGTGCGTGATTGATAGACAATTATGACACTGTGACCAGGACCTGGCCACAGGAACTATCTCCCAAAATGAGATATGGAATCCACATTACGGAATGCGCACGCTTTAAAGGTAACACTTTAGCAATGAGGGCCTAATTCCCCCCATGTGGAGTGCAGCTTGCCCACCGCGTTCAATAAAGAGATGCTGATAAAGACTTCTCGTCGTGTGCATGTGTGGACTTATTGCCCGAATGACCAACCACAGAGTAGTTCCTCCTAGAACCATTTCCCTGCGGACGCGAATCCTGATGATGTGGGGCCGCTGCATGGATATAGGTAGGACTCCGCAACACTCTCACTGCCTGTCTGGAACTTGTCATCCCCACAACCATCATGCGGAGACTCATGAGTCCCTTAGCCAACGTGCACCACCAACACAATCACACTGTAATGGGGACTGGTTAATACCACAGGGGCCAATATTAGATTTGGGTGGGTCAGGCCAGGTCAGAAAACCCGTTAATACCATTTTAGAAAACAAACAATATGATTAACAGTGTGTTTATTCTTAATATATATCTGTAGAGATGAAGATTGCCAGTAAAGACATTGGTGGTTATTGGTTAACCCATTTGTTCACCTATGCATTAGCCAAGTAATACGATTGGGTTCTATATTTCGTTGCATTCGCGTCCGAGAATGTTTATTTTCCCAGAGTTACCACACATTTCAGCATTGCTAGTTCGTTCCAATTGGTGTTGTTAATGTTTGTAATTATACGCACACATTACATTATGACCCAAAACATTGTGTACAAACACATTTCCAACATGTTCCGTTACAATACCATTTAACACCTCAACTACATACCTGGCTACAAGTCATCAATAACAACACACATTCACACATATTAGCGTGTGGCACTTCACAAGCTCAGGGCACCCAGAGAGCAAAACACTTTGTTTCTACTATAACAAACATTTTTATTACTTATGATTTCCTAAGAACGATTTCACCGTTGCAATCAGATTGTGGACACGTAACTCTGCAAGCTACTTTGTGACCACGGAACGTTGAAGGGTTTTCGACCAGTAATCCATGTAATTACACTGTGAAAAGAGAAAAATCACATTACTTTACACACCTGTAACCTCTGTAGAGTAACAGAAGAAAATTGTGGAACTTAGCGTACCATCGAAATACGTATCTATCACAGTCTTCTAGTCTCACTCCACTTGCTGTTATGCTCCTGCTCACAGCATGATTTTCTATTAATCTCCTGCACATCCGCTGACCCAGCTAGATTTACATTGTGACTTAACGCCACATTATGAAGAATGCAGCAAGCAGATGACAATCTGAGACACCCGTTTCAGGCTTATATTGAATGCCTACTCTGACTGAGAGCTGACCTTTGGAGAGACAGAGCGAGGTTCTTGATTACCATGAGAGACTGACCAAAATAAACCAGATCTCTGAGCTGACCGTCTTAAGCTCTGCTATCAAGTTTTTGAGAATTTGTATTTTAAATGTATTTATTTATATTCATTTATTTATTTATTTAGATGTATTTATTAATAGTGCTGCTGCTGCTGTGTGTGAATTTTTTTTATTGTGGGTAGTGGGGGTGGGTGGGGGGGGGGGCTAATACCCCCTTCACCCCATCCCCGCTACCCACAATAAAAAAATTCACGCACAGCAGCCCCACAATTAATAAATAAATCTAAATAAATAAATAAATACATGAAGAGAAATTAATATATACTGTACTGTAAGTACCAACCAGAAAACACAATTTAAAACCAAAGCTAACCCTTACAATACCAAGGATTACATCTACAGTGTATCTAATTGTAAAAAACATTATACATTATACACACATTGAAGCATTGCAATAAACAACAAACAAGCCCCCTCCCCTATTCTCTTTGAAACCTCCCTACTGTACCTTCACTGTAATCTATGTAAAACTCCCTCCCCTATTCTCTTTGAAACCTCCCTACAGTACCTTCACTGTAATCTACAGTATGTAAAACCCCCTCCCCTATTCTCTTTGAAACCTCCCTACCTTCACTGTAATCTATGTAAAAAACCCTCCCCTATTCTCTTTGAAACCTCCCTACCTTCACTGCAATCTATGTAAAAAAAAAAACCTCCTCCTGTTGTGTGTTAAATCTCCCTGGCCTGTGTTTCTGAGTGCCCGCTTTATTGTGTGTAGCGGGGGTGGGTGACAGGGTTTATAAATGTAAGTTTATAAATAAAATAAAGAATATTATTTCTAGGGGCCCTAGAACAGAAGTTCCCACGCCAATTTCGCGCTCATTGCTCTTTTTTTACAATGTTGCTGGTCTTGCGGCTTTGCAGTCTGCAAGCAAAAAGCAGTTTGTAGTACTGAGTGTGCGATAAATTATTTATCAGTGTTGATCAAAGAGAGTTGATCAGAAGGATTCCCCTTGTAAATAAATAAATAATCAAAATGAATAAAATAAATACATTTAAAATACATTTTATTGATAGTGTAGATGTGAAAAGGGTCTCCGGAGCTGAACGTGTGTGGTTTCAGGTCGGGGGACCCCCTGCCCCCCGAGATAAAGGCCCCTTTTGGGGGTGCCGGATCCCTCTTACTTGGTTTAAGGCTGCGATCACGTGATCGGGACTTTAAACGCAGAGGGGTACCGGCACCTCATAAAGGGGTCTGTTATCGCGGGGGCAGGGGGTCCCCCGACCTGAAACCAATGCGGTTCAGCTCCGAGACCCCTGCACATCTACATATAATAAAAATGTATTTCAAAGTATTTATTATTATTTATTTATTGATATTTATGTATGCGGGGGATGCTGTGTGATTATTTTTTATTGTGGGAGTGGGAGGGGGTGAAGGGGGTATTAGCCCCAACAGTGCTTGTTTTGGGCTTGCGGGGGGGTATCGGGAGTGGTTAACCCCTTCATGACCGTAGCGGTAATTAACTGCTACGGTCGTGAAGGGGTAAGTGCACCGCCAACACCCTGCAAGTCCTAAACTCACACCAAGGGCCAAATACCCCCTTCACCACCCCCGCTACCCAAATAAAGCGGGCACGTGGGTTAACCCCTTCAATGCCTTAGCGGCTATACGCTATGATAATGAAGCAGCCTTTCTGTACTTTTATAATATTGTCAGGAGCAGGGGGCCCCCTGAGTTTAGATTTCGTCTCAGGGAACCCCCTGCTCACTGTACAATATTATTAAAAATACAGAAATGCTTCTTACCATAGCCCATAGTCGCTAAGGTAAGAACGAGTGTTTATTTACTGTATTACTGTATGTGTTTTATTATACTGTACATGTGCAGGGGGTCTCCGGAGCAGAACCGCTGTGGTTCAGGTCTGGGACCCCCTGCCCCGAGATCAGGCCTTTGGGGTGCCGGTATCCTCTATTTGGTTTAACAGGCCGCGATCACGTGATCGGGACCTTTAAACGGCAGAGGGTACCGGCACCTCTAAAGGGGTCTGTATCTCGGGGGGCAGGGGTCCCCCGACTGAAACCAACGCGGTTCAGCTCCCGAGACCCCCTGCACATCTACACTATAAATAAAAATGTTATTTCAAATGTATTTATTTGTATTATTTATTTATTGTATCTGCGGGATTGTGCTGTGTGATTATTTTTATTGTGGGTAGTGGGAGGGGGTGAGGGGGTATTAGCCCCAACGGTGCTTGTTTTGGGCTTGCGGGGGGTAGCGGGAGTGGTTAACCCTTCATGACCGTAGCGGTATTAAAATGCTACGGTCGTGAAGGTATTAAGTGCAACCGCAACCCCCCCGCAAGTCCTATAACTCACACCAAGGGCCAAATACCCCCTTCACCCACCCCCGCTACCCACAATAAAGCGGGCACGGTGGGGTAACCCTTCATTGCCTTAGCGGCTATACGTATGGCAATGAAGCCGCATTTCTGACTTTTAATAATATTGTGCAGGAGCAGGGGGCCCCCCCTGAGTTTAGATTTCTGTCTCAGGGAACCCCCTGCTCACTGATAAATATATTAAAAATACAGAATGCTGCTTCTTTACCATAGCGCATAGCCGCTAAGGAAAGAACGAGTGTTTATTTACTGTATTATACGTACTGTATGTGTTTATTTATTACTGTACATGTGCAGAGGGTTCTGGCAGCAGAACCGCTGTGGTTTCAGGTCCGGGGACCCCCAGCCCCCCGAGATCAGACCCTTTGGGGCGGGTGCCGGTATCCCTCAGCTGGCTTTACAGGCCGGATCACGTGATGGACCTTTAAACGCATATAGTAGATACCGGCACCACATAAAGGGTCTGTATCTCGGGGGCAGCGGGGTCCCCGACTGAAACCAGTGCGGTTTCAGCTCCCGGACCCCCTGCACATCTACACTAGGAATAAAAATGTATTTAAATAATTTTAAGTGCCGATGTTGCCGTGAGAGAGAGCAGCTGATCTCTCTCTGCCTGCAAACACATCGCCCCCCCGGCCCATCCAAAGTTCATTTACTGTATGTACTGTACAGTATGTGCATATACAGTACAGTACTGTTACAGAACATGTAGAATATGCATACAGTAGTTTTATTTTTTCGGGTTTTTACACAGTATACTGTAACGGCCGGAAAACCTCACTATGTACAGCACCAATATATCCCTGAAATCCCCCCATAGCCGTTTCTTTTCTGAGGAAAAACACAAATGAAAGTTTTAATGTCAGTAATGGTCAGCCCCCTATAAGAAGTGACCGACGCCCAGCCAGCCCCACAAAAAATAATACGGCAACAATACAGTACTCACCATACTATTTCCCATTCAGCTTGCGCCGGCGCCAGTCACTGCCAGTCCAGCTTCTTCATCATCCACGTCGATAGTTTGCTGCGGGGACTAGCCCACCTGTAGTCGCAGGTGAGGCGGGAAATCGCTTAGGTACATGCAAGCTTCATCAAAAATGGCCGCGAAATCCAGCTCTGCCTCAGGATCAGGCTGGTCAGGGTTGTCACTGACGGTGGGTCCATTATCGGAAGCCGGTGCCGCTGCTGGTGCTGGTGCTGGTGTGGTGCATTGCTTGGCAGGGACTGTCGTTTCTTAGTTGGTCTTTAACACGACCCTCGCATTTTGCTGCCTCCATGATCATAGATACGGGAAAAAACCCTGTGAACACACACCAATACCCTCCAACAAATTGGGGCTTAAGACGGTGAAAACAGGGGTCATACATAACTTTTCTTATTGCAACGCTTCCACAAATGAGAGTTGGCGAAAATTTGTAAAAGTCATAGTTTCGATAAAATACTGATAAATTGAGCAAAACTGTTGCCATCTATCCTCTGTTGCTTAATCGTGGCCCAATCAAATAAGCATAACTTGTCAGGTTTTGGAAAGCGGGCTGGCATTTGTACACTCATGGCGGGCGGGTCTCTGGAGAATAGTGTAAGCGAAACTGGGGCTTTGTCTTATTAATACTGGTAGTAAGCCTAAATGATACATTTTGCAATCTTCCTTCAGTCTCAGCCAAGGCAAGTTACAATAGCACACTGTGGTACAGTATCTTTTTAAACGAAACACCTGCAAGCCACACAATACTGATTCGGCGCTTACTGTACAAGTCAGTATTTATGCCATCTGGTGGACACGCGAAGCATTGCAGCCTAGTAAATCTGATCATTATCATTTAACAGATCAGAGCCCGTCAGCCAGCATGAAACATGGCTGGGAGCCAAACGCAACGGGGCTTGTCAGAGGTGAGGAGCGGCGGATTCCAGGTATCTGCCAAGTACATTACTGGGTATTGCTAGAATAAAGTGTGTCGGTGCAGTATGGTTCTGTTAGGCACACTAAACAAAAGGTTGACGACCTTAGGTGTGTTGCTATCTTACGATTAGTTTGTAGTACATGCAACATGCAACATGGGCTTTCACTTGGTTGTGTACGTTGTGTACGTTTATGTTCACCAGCACATGCATAAACATAGATGTGCACGCTGTGACCCTGGTAGAGTTACGTTACTGTTATCTACATGTATATATGGTGTATGTAGTCCGATCAACCCGTGTGGTTGACGGATATGTGTACTACCATATAAGATATGGCTCAAATATATACAATTTCGATATAGATATATTATATATATCTATATAATATATATATATATATATATATATATATATAATATATTTATATATTGAATATATGCCTATGTTTCAGTATTCATGTTTCCAAATATCTGCGGAGCAACATTATACGGTTATGAACGGGTTAAACGGCACCCAAAAAACGTTAAAAACCTGTTAGATTTTGCATCCGTGCAGTGAACATGTCAGTCATGTGACTATGTGTTGAAGGAACCAACTAATGTGACCTACGTCCAGACCCAACTGAATACTTAGGTCATCGGTGAGAACGTTTTCTGACATTAAGACAAATGCTGCATGACACACTCTACTCTCTTCTTACAGTCACGTCCAAATATCGTCTGCAGTGAACCTGCAATGTTATCTAAACTGTACATATTAAAGGAATTTCTGTGTTTATGCTGCTTTCTCTGCTACAGAGTTATACTGTGAAATAAACTTTGCTGTTTCAAGTAATAGCACATTTATTTGAAAGTTTCTACTTTTACATACACTTATATTACAGTAATGTTCGCAGCAAGGTGTTTAAATGGACTTGCGCAGCGGTGCTAGGTTCCACTGTTCCCGCATCTCTCCTCCTTAATGAAGGTGTCTTCTCCAGCCTTGTGTGCAGTATTTCTGGAACAGTGAGGCACATAAAGTAAACTGTGGCTTATAATTCAGCATTATGTCACTAACAATGCGGTGCATGACGCGCACCATTAAACTTGAGAAAAAAGGGTATTCACACAGAGACATGTATAATACCACTGTCTTATTTCTGTAGAACTGCATGCGTGAGAAAGTTTGTACCTTGACACTCATTTTTGTCTCTAATCACATGGTCTGTCAATGTACTGACACGCCTATTTCCAGTATTACAAAATGCAGAAATGATGTGAAACACCAACTGATTCAGACTTGCATGAAGATTTTCCTATAATTTTGTTTATTTCCCGTTCATAGACAGGTCATTGCTGTCTCTCTTTTTTTTTGGTGTTATCATGTGAAGCTGTGTTATGAGGCAGAAGGTTATTCATGTTGTTAAACTGGAACGACATATTTGATAGAATGACAAAGTGTCTTTCAAATATGGCAGGGACTGTCTCGGAGTATCACAAATAAATTGACAGAAACAGTACAAAACATCAAACAAAGACAAAGTAAATCTATAGTTGCAAAGATGACTCTTATACTTGTTAAATGTTTGCCATAGATATGCAGAAAAATCAGCGTGCATGCAATGTATTGCACTCTTTTATATACAGTATAAAACAAACCAACATTAGTAACAGACACATTTACACTGATAATCTACATGTGGTAGGTAAAAAAGTGTTAGTGCAACCAATTCACAAAAATTAATGTTCATAATACCTTTACAAATGAACGAAATTTATTGCAGGACAATTCATATTCTCAGCAACATTTTCCATTCACAGCTTCTGCTTCATGGCAGTGCTGGTTTTCTTAACATAATACACATTGGTGGACCATGTAATGCTATAGCAGCGGACAGTGTGCCCCGTGGAGGCATAGATTGGTTAGAATACACATCTTATTCCCCCATTTTATTTAGATGTATTTATTAATAGTGCTGCTGCTGCTGTGTGTGAATTTTTTTTATTGTGGGTAGTGGGGGTGGGCGGGGGGGGCTAATACCCCCTTCACCCCATCCCCGCTACCCACAATAAAAAAAATTCACGCACAGCAGCCCCACAATTAATAAATAAATCTAAATAAATAAATAAATACATGAAGAGAAATAAATATATACTGTACTGTAAGTACCAACCAGAAAACACAATTTAAAACCAAAGCTAACCCTTACAATACCAAGGATTACATCTACAGTGTATCTAATTGTAAAAAACATTATACATTATACACACATTGAAGCATTGCAATAAACAACAAACAAGCCCCCTCCCCTATTCTCTTTGAAACCTCCCTACAGTACCTTCACTGTAATCTATGTAAAAACCCCTCCCCTATTCTCTTTGAAACCTCCCTACAGTACCTTCACTGTAATCTATGTAAAACCCCCTCCCCTATTCTCTTTGAAACCTCCCTACCTTCACTGTAATCTATGTAAAACCCCCTCCCCTATTCTCTTTGAAACCTCCCTGCAGTACCTTCACTGTAATCTATGTAAAACCCCCTCCCCTATTCTCTTTGAAACCTCCCTACCTTCACTGTAATCTATGTAAAACCCCCTCCCCTATTCTCTTTGAAACCTCCCTACAGTACCTTCACTGTAAGCTATGTAAAACCCCCTCCCCTATTCTCTTTGAAACCTCCCTACCTTCACTGTAATCTATGTAAAAAAAAACCTCCCCCTGTTGTGTGTTAAATCTCCCTGGCCTGTGTTTCTGAGTGCCCGCTTTATTGTGTGTAGCGGGGGTGGGTGACGGGGTTTATAAATGTGAGTTTATAAATAAAATAAAGAATATTATTTCTAGGGGCCCTAGAACAGAAGTTCCCACGCCAATTTCGCGCTCATTGCTCTTTTTTTACAATGT
Organism: Ascaphus truei; assembly: GCA_036426205.1. Lineage (NCBI taxonomy): Eukaryota > Metazoa > Chordata > Amphibia > Anura > Ascaphidae > Ascaphus > Ascaphus truei. The sequence continues at coordinate 3,549 of WSYH01006095.1, read as the reverse complement.
TGCTGGTCTTGCGGCTTTGCAGTCTGCAAGCAAAAAGCAGTTTGTAGTACTGAGTGTGAGATAAATTATTTATCAGTGTTGATCAAAGAGAGTTGATTAATACAGTTATCATTCATACAGTACAGTATAGTAAAGGGTAGACAACAAATGGTCTTGCAGTATATTACTACAAATCTGTCAGGTTGACCAGAATCACTACGGATATCGGAAAATAATAAAATTTTATTAATTCTACATAGATATTTAAAAACACAGCCACAAAAGGGATTTGTAACAATGTACAGTATATGTGTTTTTGAGTATCTACTGTATGTACTGTAGAATTAATAAAATTGTATTATTTTCCGATATCCGCAGTGATTCTGGTCAACCTGACAGATTTGTAGTAATATACTGCAAGACCATTTGTTGTCTACCCTTTACTATACTGTATGAATGACAATAGAGTGCTGTATACTTTATAAGGGGAATCCTTCTGATCAACTCTGTTTGATCAACACTGATAAATATCATATTTATACCCCTTTAGCACCTGTCTTTCCATCCTATGCACCCATTTACAATGGTGATTGCGGTCGTAAAGTATTCACGTACTTTATGTGAGATAAATTAACCAGTTCTTTTATTGATGAAGTCGCCACAAAAACTTTAAATAAATAAATAAATAAATACAAATAAATACATTTGAAATAAATTTTTATTTATAGTGTAGATGTGCAGGGGGTCTCGGGAGCTGAACCGCGTTGGTTTCAGGTCGGGGGACCCCCTGCCCCCCGAGATACAGCCCCCTTTTTGAGGTGCCGGTATCCCTCTGCGTTTAAAGGCCCCGATCACGTGACCGCGGCCTGTTAAACCAAGCAGAGGGATACCGGCACCCCCAAAAGGGGCCTGTATCTCGGGAAGCAGGGGGTCCCCGGACCTAAAACCAAAACGTTTCTGCTCCGGAGACCCTCTGCACATCTACACTGTGAATAAAACACACACATCATTAAAGAATCATTCTTTACCTTAGCGGCTATGCGCTATGGTAAAGAAGCAGCATTTCTGTATTTTTAATAATATTGTACAGTGAGCAGGGGGTTCCCTGAGACAGAAATCTAAACTCAGGGGGCCCCCTGCTCCTGCTCAATATTATTAAAAATATAGAAATGCTGCTTCATTCCATAGCGTATAGCCGCTAAGGTAATGAAGGGGTTAAGGCATAATAAACAATTAATACATTCAATACATATTTTTCATGTCTGTGTTAAACTTCCCTGACTTCACTGTAATCTATGTAAAACCCCATCCCCCTATTCTCGCTTTTAAAACTCCCTGCCTTCTCTCTAATCTATGTAAAACCCCCTCCCCCTATCCCCCTATTGTGTGTGTGCGTTAAGCTTCCCTGCAATCTATGTAAAAAAACCTCCCCCTATTGTGTGTGTGTGTTAAATCTGCCTGGCCTGTGTTTCTGAGTGCAGTGCACTGTATGTAAATGTGGGGAGGGGGATCCCGTGTAAATAACCACACCCACCCCCGCTACCCACAATAAAAAAAATCACACAGCATCCCCGCAATACATAAATAAATAAATAAATAAATACAAATAAATACATTTTAAATACATTTTTATTTATAGTGTAGATGTGCAGGGGGTCTCGGGAGCTGAACGGTTCCCTGAGACAGAAATCTAAACTCAGGGGGCCCCCTGCTCCTGCACAATATTATTAAAAGTTCAGAAATGCTGCTTCATTACCATAGCGTATAGCCGCTAAGGTAATGAAGGGGTTAAGGCATAATAACCAATAAATACATTCAATACACTTCCCACTACCCATGGCAACCTCTGCTGCTACTGCTGTAAAACAGAGAAAAAAATTAACACTTTCAAAGTAATGTGCCCTAACCCCTTAATCACCATAGCGGTTATTAACCGCTACAGTCATGAAGGGGTTAACCCACCCTCACCCACCACTCGGGACGCCTGCTGTACATACCCTCCCACTCTAACCCCCCACCCCGTGAGGCCTAACCACCCTCAACCCTCACCCACTAACTACCCACAAGGGAGGCCTACCCACATACCGTTGGGGAACCCCCCCCACCCCCCACCCCCCACCCCCAGTCCCCGCAATCAAAACAATGCACAGCCCCACAAAGACCCGTGGATTGATTTGGATTTTTAGTTTAATGTTTATTATTTTCTGGTTTATTATTTTATGGGTTCCTGATCGTGGATTGGTTCGTGGTTATATTTTTTCAAAGGCTTAATTGTTCTGCTCTAGGCGTGAATCTGTTAATGGTTTCATTGTTCGTGATTGAGTGTGAATTGTTTAGGGATGTAAATAATGATTGCTAATTGATTTTTGTTTACGTTTGATTAATTTGCAGAATGTATATGGTGCATAGATTTTATGCATTTTGGAATGTGAGTTTTTTCATTGGTTTGTGATCATATACAGTACAGTAGATTGTGAGATCAGTTAGGATTTTTAAAGGAAATTGATTTTAATGTAGTGTCTGTACTGCTGCGGCACAGTTTATTCGAGCATTTGCCTGTTCTGTGCCGCAGCAGTAGCCTGGCGCGCGCCCGAGTGTGACGGGCGCGCGCCGAAGCAGCGGAAGAGCGCCCTCCGATCGGGGCGCTCTCCCTACCGCTGCCGGGTCCGCCGGGTCCCCCGGAACCCCCTGCCGCTGTCCCGCGATCGCGGGACACCAGGGCTCCCTCGGGGAGCCCCTGGACACGCGTGCAGGGGGCGCACGCTCCCGATGACGCGTGACCGCGCGTCTATGACGCGCGGCACGCCGAGGGGCGGCCACTAGCAAGCCGGGAGATTTCCCGGCTTGCGGTACCGACCACACTTCAATAAAGTGTGTCGGTAGTGTATGGAGAAGTGTTTGGTTGTAGTGCTTTTGATAACCATTCTACATTTATTTGTACTGTATATTGGTTTATCATGGGTGTGTACAGGTATATAAGGTATATACTATATACAGTATACTGTATATATCTCTCTCTCTCTCTTTCTCTCTATCTCTCTGTATGTATATATATATACAGTATATATATATACAGTATAGTTGCATGATGAAGCCACAGTACAAATTCATGGGTGAAGGGTGGGTATCGTGCCTGTGTGGCTTAACCCCTTAATTACCTTTGCGGTTATTATCCGATAAGGTGTTTAAGGGGTTAATTGATATCTGAATGTAATTGCAATGTATTGGCTTTGTATTTGCTATGTACAGTATGTTGTGGACAAGACAAGGATTTTGCTGGCAACGGACACTTCGTATTGATGAGGTCAGTAGTACTTTATTTATTTGTATATGCTAGTTAATGTTTTTAATAATGGGCAATTAATCTATTATCCATATCTGGATAATAGTTATTTTGCACATTATTGTACTGTAGGTGTTGGGGGGGGGAGGGTGTATGTATTGAATGTATAGGCCAGGTTTATTTTTTTTACATTCAGGGTTACTTCCGTGGTTTTGCGTGGGACCTCTGGAGACCACCCGCGGGGAATCCTCGGGTATCCTAAAGGGTATCAGGCTGGTGGTTCCACG
>WSYH01006094.1:0-40209 GCA_036426205.1 Ascaphus truei | reverse complement strand
TACAGGATCACACTATGGGGCGTGCGCTCTCTGTTTTGTTTTTGTTTCTATAGAATTCACCTTGGAAGTGGTTCTTCCATGTGAGAGCAGCCGTGGACCCCTGGATCCTACAAGCATTTCCTGTATCACCAATCAGGAGTACATTTGGGGTTTGGACTATTACCATTGGACATTTTTATTTAATTATTATATATTGTATATTTTTGTAATAGAGTGTTTTATCTAGTTAATATTATTATAATTATATGTACTATAGGATTGTTTTATATCATTAAGCATAGAAACTTTTTAGGTTATTCAATTGTTCACTGGTTTGTAAGTGGCGCTACTATTTTCATCTCTCCTCTATATATATTAATATATATATATATATATATATATATATATATATATATATATATATATATTTAAATGTAGCCAGGTCCCCTCGGACTACCAGAGACCCTCTCCTTGCGGGCAGCACGGTCGCGGGTGCCACCGGAGCCAGCGACGGACCCGCCGGCTGTTTGCAAGGGTGGGGGCTGATGCAGGGAGCGCTCCGACGCCAGGGAGGCTCTGCGGCACACCCGGCTAGCGGGGGCCACCATTGTGTCTGCGCGTGCAGAAAAAGCCCGGGAGTTGTGGCGGCCATTGAAGAGTCACGCATGCGCATTGGGATCGCGCACGCGGCCCCAATATAGTGGCAGCCTCCACGGGACTACAATTCCCATGAGGCTAAGGGAGACAGACACCAGGTGCCCCAGAACGGCCAATGGGAGGCCAGGATTCCTGGGAGAAGGTGAAATAGATACATTTGGCATGCTTGCAGTGTGTCAGTTGGAGCTGGGAGCAGGAAGGGGGAGGAAGTGTGTAAGGAGCAAGGCTCTTACACTAGGCCAGGTTACCCCCAGGCCCCAGGTAGGTCCCACTCCCCACTAGGTTATTGGGTAAGTCATAGGGAAGGCCCCTTAGGTAGGGACCCTGCCCTTAGGTGTGTTTAAGTCTAGTCAGTGACACAGCTGCAGTGCTGTGTGCTCTGACTAGAAGAGACAGTGTGGCTTTGTAGTGCAGCCACAGCAGTTATTTGGCTGTGTCAGTGAGAGGCCCCTCATAGGAAGAAGGGGGTTGTTTTCTAAGGTATTCAGTGTGTGTAATATCACCAGTGCCACTTGCATGTGGTGAGCTGCCAGAGTCTGGGATCAGACAGAATCCACAGGAAAAGATATTCTGCATGCAGGACTAGGGTAGAGGTATACCCCAGGGCCCAGTTAGTCCCCGGAGACACTGCAGAGGGAAACTGTATGGTATAGGGTCGGCCTTAGGACAGGGACTCCTTCACCATACTCAGAGAGAAAGAGGAATGCTGCATGACAGTGCCTGTCAGTACAGCATATAGCAGAGACTGTGTTAAAGGATCGTTCCGGCTGGAGATCCTTCCCCTGTGGAGTCAGCGTGTGCATCCATTCCTGCAGAGAGCAGCGCAGCACGGCGTGGGATCACTGTGCGGTGTTGCTGAGTTCCAAGGATTATCCTGATCAGGAGCAGTGATCAGGGAGGTAGTATATATTAAGTGCACCACCAGGCCCCAACACAGGGAAGCGCTATCCCTCACACTCACACTGGTCTTTATTGTTGTGGACACTCAAGGGACTGAGAGGGATGTGATGATGGACATGTGGGTGAGGGGATGGTATGCATTTCGGGTGATGCACTGTTATTCATATGATGTGTTGATGTTATGCACAGAGAGTTTCATGGAAGTTATCATTCATGCTTAGTAAATACTGTTTATTCACACTGTGTGTATTTACTGTATGGTTGTTCTGGTGAGGGCACACTCCCACCACATTGGGATCCTTCATCAGTGGAGGCGCTGCACCGAGTGTAAGTATATACCCCAGGTTCCCCGTGGCGGAAGCTCAGCTCTCCTGGTTGCCAATCAGGTACCGCACCACACTGATAAGTAGTAGTAGTGGGGGAAAGAGGGCTACATATATATACTAGCTGAAATACCCGGCGTTGCTCGGGATGTAATTTTGGGGGGCGGGCGACAGGTTTGGGCTTCCCCCCCTTGACAGCTAGGTGGGTGACTGAGTTGACTGAGTGTGTGGGTGTGTGGGTGAGTGAGTGGGTGTGTGGGTGAGTGAGTGGGTGTGTGGGTGAGTGAGTGGGTGTGTGGGTGGATGGGTGGGTGTGTGGGTGGATGGGTGGGTGTGTGGGTGGGTGACTGAGTGGGTGGATGGGTGATTGAGTGGGTGTGTGGGTGGATGGGTGACTGAGTGGGTGTGTGGATGGGTGGATGGGTGACTGAGTTGACTGAGTGTGTGGGTGTGTGGGTGAGTGAGTGGGTGTGTGGGTGAGTGAGTGGGTGTGTGGGTGGATGGGTGGGTGTGTGGGTGGATGGGTGGGTATGTGGGTGGGTGACTGAGTGGGTGGATGGGTGATTGAGTGGGTGTGTGGGTGGATTGGTGACTGAGTGGGTGTGTGGATGGGTGGATGGGTGACTGAGTGGGTGTGTGGATGGGTGGATGGGTGACTGAGTGGGTGTGTGGGTGGATGGGTGACTGAGTGGGTATATGGGTGGGTGGTTGACTTTGACTGGGTGACAGTGGGTGGGTAACTGGGTGACAGTGCGTGGGTGGGAGACGGTGGGTGACTTACCTTGACCGGGTGGTGGTTCCTGGTGGCAGACGGTTCCCCTCCTGGCACTGATATCCCCGTGGCATCTGGCAGGGGCAGGAGGTGGGTTTGGGAAGTTGGCGGGGGGGGGCAAGAGTGGCAGGCTGGGCCGGACAATCTCCCCCGCTCACACACTTCATGGTTCACAAATTTTAGCAGGGGCGAGAAATGGCACCGCGCAGGAGACACGCGGCCGCCCCAGCGCGAGCATACTCTCCCCCGGCGCCACCCACCCCCAACACACCACCACAGCCCTCCTGCTGTGCTGGAGGCAGCACCGCGCGGGGAACCTGCGCACCCGCCCCCCGGTTATGGCCGGAGCCCATACCTGCTCAACCGCCAGCCAACAGTAGCCGGACCACTGGGGGCGAAGGCAGCATCGCCGTGCGGGAGACACGTGCTCCCGGCCGAACACACTCTCCCTGGCGCCAAACCACCACCGACCACCTGTTGTGATGGAGGCGGCACTGCGCGGGCAACGCGCGCCCCCCCCATCCGTCGAGCAGGAGGGCATCAACCGCCCACTGACAGCAGCCGCACCAACGGGTCCTAGTGATCACACTCACCCCCAGGCATCGCCACTTGGATGAGGACGGGGGGCGGCTCGCAACCAGCAAGCGCATGGTAATCGCCCCACACCCCCCCCCCATGCCGGCATCAACCGCGCAGGCCCGACCGGACAACGGGACTCCGGGTAAGGGACCTACCGTGCCGAATTATGACGGGCACCGGGAGAGAGGGTGTGTGTGTGTGTGTGTGTGTTGGTCAGAGGCGCACGTGTTCACGGTGTGAGGAGTGTGTGCATGTGTGTGTCTCTCCTCCCTGCCTGGCCCGCAGGCCAATGAGCTGTACAGCCGACATACACACACAAACATTATTTGAGACATATATATATATATATATATATATATATATATTTATATATATATATTTATCCATCCCTTTTGAAAGAGTTAAACAGCACAACATTTAGGCACAGTAGCATGTACTTTGTTAGTAGAAGCAGAATCACCTTTGAAACAGACTTACCTGTCCCTACAAGAGCTGAGAGAACACAGAGAACTTGCAGAAGGGATCTCATTATGAGAGGATTCCCGGACAGGTCAGTATGATAGGTGTGATATTAATGCAGCCTGAGACCTCAATGTTACACTCTAGTCAGAGGATCCTTTATTTATACATTAGGTAAGATGGTGGGGGAGGAATGAGATCACAAATATGTACTGTAGACGAGGTTACAAATAATGAATATGAACTTGTGGAATTTAAACTTGGACAAATAAAATACGTAATCTAGTAAGAGCTTGCGGGCAGCTTTATGTATTCATGTCAACCTCTTGTAGGACGGGAGCAAATATTTAAAAACATTTCACCTTGTTCCAGTGAAACCAAACACTCTTATTTCAAACTGTCTTCCTAGTATATATATATATATATATATGTTACGGTTGTTCCCCCACCCAATCTCATATTGGCCCCTATGTGAGGAAACTGCCCCCTGTTACATGTCCTGTAGTGTGGTGCACCTGCTGGCTTACAGGACTCCTGAGTCTCCCACTTGATGGTATAGGGGAATTCACCAGGACTGGCTCGTGAGGTAGGACTGGCTCGTGAGATTTACTCACATTTGGTACAGCGCCTCCATCTCTTCCAGGTCCCCACAACAGCAGGGAGGAGTCTCTGGAAGAGAACCCCTGGGTGCAGCTTCTCCCTGAATTACTCCAGTCTCAGGCAAGAATGTTCTTTCATTCAAGGCAATCTTTATTGGCATCTCCACTGGCAGACTGCCCCTCATAGCGGCCGGTCATTAGCCGCACATATTCAAGGTTGCCCATCTCAAGGAAGTCCCTGGACACCACTCCTAGTCAGGGCGCTAGAAGCGGTCCTTGCTCTTCCCTTACTCTCCAATAGAGTAAGGGGAATAGTCTGCCCACCTCTCCCCTAAGGGAGGGCCACAATCCTTGCCAGAGCCCTGGCACTGTGTTGGGTCAGACAGTAACACACTGCAACTCTTCTCTGCAGCTCATCACACTGAACACTGCAACTGACACAGTGAACAGACACAGACACTAAATTCAGGAAGTGATGCATATTATATAGCTCCAGCAGCACCATCCCTGTGTCACTGTAAGTGGACACAGAGCATGCTGTCACTTCCTTTGCTACACACTACACATCACAGGGGGTGAGGGCAAACCTCATGATAACTCCTGGCAAACCTGCCCTCTTAACAGGGATTACTGCGCAGGAGGAGATATATATATATATATATACCCCTGAAGAAGTGCGCATGCGCACGAAACGCGTTGGGCCTTTGAGAGTTATTTTGGCAGTCAACTTGAATAGGAGTAGAACCCTGCAAGAACCCATTCGGTTACGGTATACAGGAGAATCAACAGGAAAAGTGAGTTCCGGAAAGCGGTCCCGCCTACAGTGACGCAATTCCGGTCGCGGACGGAAGGCATCGTGAGAAGCTGGCTGCAGTGACGCCCAGCCTGTTATCGATCAGAAGAGGTGCCTGCAGTCTTCCACAAGTGCCACGCATCTACTAACAGCTGCCACCGGACCACGCTTACCTTACACACCTGCCTGTATCCTGTGGACTTCTTGTAAGTAGGATTCCGGTTTTACACACCGGATCCTTGACCTGCTCTCCACTAGTTCTCTGCATTTTATTGTGTTTAATAAATTCTCTGTATATTAGTCAGCCTATCTGTTATTGTTGTATGTGCTTGTTTGTCTATGTGTTATATGTTCAGTTCACACCTTGTTACGCTATGATTTTATAATATATATATATATATATATATATAATTTACTCCCTTCAGTTAGGGCAAAAAAATATGATTATCTACTGTATACTGAGAAATATGCCCAGACAGTATGCTATTATCAGAACATCCGTCATAAGTGTGCACGAAAATAGAAAGTAGGTTGTCTGTGTAGTCCCACTCCAGCAACCGCCGCAGTCGTAGTTCTTTCCCCCAGGTCTGCACTAACAGCTCCAATGCGGAGCACTTATGGCGGATGTCTGTAAGTGTTTTTAACCGTTTGCATTGTGCTACTAAAATTACAGGGTACACTATGTGTTTTGCGCTCTCTCGTTCTTCTGTTTTTTCTGTAGTTTTGTTCGGGAACTACACGTACTACAGCCAATCAGAGTAGGGATGGAGTTCCCACGCTCTGATTGGCTCTAGTACCATGTGACAAGCTTTCAATGACGTCACATCCTTTTTCCCCCCAAGCCTCTGTCACATGGTATACTAGAGCCAATCAGAGTAGGGATGGAGTTCCCACGCTCTGATTGGCTACCATACCATGTGAGGGCGGCCATGTGTCTTTTCATGACGTCATCTTAAAGGCAATTGAAGCAAAGCCATTCTGATTGGCTGTGCTTTCATTGCCTTTAAGTGACGTCATAATTTTTTTTTTTGTCGGCCAAAACACATGGTTTTCACGGCCCAATCAGGACCGTGGGAACCATGACGAAAAATGTGACGTCATAGGCCTTTAAAAGCCTATGTCGTCTCATTTTGAAGCCAGACGCCGCGGAGGAAGGACCTCCGGACAAGAAAGAAGACCAGGGCGTGGCCGCAGACTGGGAGAAGACCCCGCCCCGCTGGAAGGAGATAGAAGAAAGAAGAATACAGATGAAGATGGATTATTAATAGAAGACCCGTGAATTGATTTGGATTTTTAGATTAATGTTTATTTTTTATGGTTTATTATTTTATGGGTTCCTGATCGTGGATTGGTTCGTGAGTAAGCTGCGCAACGGGAATCGGTGGGGGCAAGTAATGGTAAGTGAACTAAAGAAATGTATTTTATTTAACTTATTAATTTTTTTAAAAGCTTTTTTAACATGTGTATTTTTTTTTTTGTGTTATATCATTTCTTGCCACTGTATGTATGTATGTATATATGTCTAGAGAGATATATACATACAGGGTAAGAAATGATGTTGTTTTAAAAGCTTGATTTGATGTGTTTTAAATTAATTTGTCTATGCTGCTATGCTTTATTGTGAGTTTAAAGTATTTTAAAATTTGATAGATGTATTCCTTTGTATTGTATTGTGTGTTTGAGGGAGGTCAGCGATAGCCTTGGTTTTAAAGGTTGGATTTTGGTTGGTACTTATATTTTTTAACAGGCTAAATTGTTCTGCTCCAGGCGTGAATTAGTTAATTGTTTCATTGTTCAGGATGGAGTGTGAATTGTTTAGGGATGTAAATAATGATTGCTAATTGATTTTTGTTTACTTGGTTGATTCATTTGCAGAATGTATATGGTGCATAGATTTTATGCATCATTTATATTGGAATGTGAGGTGTTTCATTGGCTTGTGATGATATAGATTGTGAAATCAGTTACAGTAGGATTATTAAAGGAAATTGATTTTAATGTAGTGTCTGTATGGAGAAGTGTTTGGTTGTAGGACAGTATGGTTTTGATAACCCTTCTACATATATTTGTATATTGGTTCATCGTGTGTATATATACTGTGTATATATATATACTATATATATATATATATATAAAACATACACAGAAAGGTGAATACCGCGTCACTTCCAAAAAATAATGCAATGTCAAATAAACCTACCTAAATCAGAGAAATATACCTGAGATAGTTGTAACAGAAATAAAGTATAAGCTGTAGGTGGTGCTAGAGGAAGAGTTTAAATATGAAAACACAAAAGAAAAAGGAACCTCTGAATTAGCACTCAGAAAAATAATTGCAAAAATAAAAAGGGGTACTTTAATTAAATCCAAAAAATAACAGACATACAAACAACTGACCGGTGAGCCTGCCTGACTATAAATAATTAGTGGACAAAAATTTTTTTACAGAAAAATATTACAGAAAAAACCATATAATAGACCCAAAGAAATAAAAAATGATGCCCTAAGAAAAACCTTACTCACTGAGGGAAAAGATTATTTCCCGCAATGAAGTAATACAGACCGGCCGGTCACCAGAAATGTTATTGGCTGAAAGACATCATACAATAGGTCAAAAAATGCTAAACTAAGAAAATATACACAGAGAAAACATGAGTGCTTGTATTGATAGCAGTTAAAGTGTCAAAAACACAAAAATGAGCCTAATGCAGTTCAAATAGTATTAATGCAAGGAATACATGTAGAGTACTTCATTTAGTGACCCAAATACATAAATTAAAGCAAATGGGGAAACAAAGGGAGGGATGGATAATCAGAAATACTCAGCTCCTTGAAATTGAGGCACTGCAAACATCAATCAGCACAGCACAGTCCACTGATAAAGTCCAAAGATATAGGACATTGATGATAGTTCAAAATAGAACAAAGGCAGGCAGGGTCAGCAGCAGCAAAAGTTAAAATATATATATATATAGTTGCATGATGAAGCCACTGTACAAATTCATGGGTGAAGGGTGGGTATCGGGCCACTGTGGCTTAACCCCTTAATCACCTTTGCAGTTATTTTCTGATAAGGTGTTTAAGGGGTTAATTGATATCTGAATGTAATTGCAATGTATTGGCTTTGTATTTGCTATGTATGTTGTGGGCAAGACAAGGATTTTGCTGGCGACGGACACTTCGTATTGATGAGGTCAGTAGTACTTTATTTATTTGTATATGCTAGTTAATGTTTTTAATAATGGGTAATTAATCTATTATCCATATCTGGATAATAGTTATTTTGCACATTATTGTACTGTAGGTGTTGGGGGGGAGGGTGTATGTATTGAATGTATAGGCCAGGTTTATTTTTTTTACATTCAGGGTTGGTTCCGTGGTTCTGCGTGGGACCTCTGGAGACCACCTGCGGGTATCCTCGGGTTTCCCAAGGGTATCAGGCTGGTAGATCCACGGGTGACACATGCGGGGATGATGATGTGTGGTCCCACTTCTTTGGGGGCACCGCGGACCCGTAGTCTGCGGGGATGATGATGTGTGGTCCCACTTCTGTGGGGGCACCGCCGACCCATAGGTGCGGGGATGATGATTTGTGGTCCCACTTCTGTGGGGGCACCGTGGACCCATAGTGAGCACCCATGAGTTCCCCAGACCCCCGAGGGAACCACCCGAGGCCCCGCAGACACCTGTGGGTCTGACCCGGGGCTCCCAGACATCCGCGGGCCTACCGTGGGGACCCAATTGTGGCCCACGGTGACCCAAGGAGACCACCTGGGGGCCATGGTGCTGGCGGTGGAGGGGGGATCCACCAGCAGGCCTCCAGACCTGTGTTGTAAAAGGGCCTGTGGTAAACTGTAGGCTGTCCAGGTGCCCCGCCAGCCCACCGGGGACTCGCGTGGGCTGCGTTATGAACCAGTATGTAAAAGATAAATCTTGTATTGAGGGGGGGGCACAGGGGTGGGGTAAGTATTTAATAAATAGCATCTTTATTTGTCTTAATAGATGGTTGTGATTTGGGGCTGTGTATTGTTTTATTTTGGGGGTATGGTGGGGGGGGGGTTGTTCCCAACGAGATGTGGGTAGGCCTCCCTTGTGGGTAGTGGGGGGTGGGTGGTTAGGCCTCACGGGTGGGGGGGGTGTGGGAGGGTATGTAGGCGCCCGAAGTGGGGGTGAGGGTGGGTGAACCCAGACTTAAGGTATGTAGAGGTTAATAACCCTATGGTGGTGATTAAGGGGTAGAGGGACATTACTTTGTATGTTTTAATTTTTGTCTCTGTTTTGCAGCAAGCAGCAGGGAGGGGCCGGGGTAGTGGGTAGTGGGGTGTGGGTGTGGTTATTTACACGGCTCCCCTCCCCACATTTAATACAGTGACACTGACACTCACAGAAAACAGGCCAGGCAGATTTAACTGACACAATAGGGGGAGGGGGGGCTTACACAGATTAGTCAAAGCAGGGAAGTAGCAGACACAATAGGGGGAGGGGTTTTTACATAGATTACAGTGAAGGCAGGGAAGTTCACACACAATAGGGGGAGGGTTTTTTTTACCTAGATTACAGTGAAGGCAGGGAAGTTAAAACACACAAGTAGGGGGGTGTTTTTATAGATTTACAGTGAAGGCAAGGGAGGTTAAAACACACTTAACAATATGTATGTAAGTTTATTGTTTATTCTGCCTTAACCTTCATTGCCTTAGCGGCTATAATGGTAATGAAGCAGCATTTCTGTATTTTAATAATATTGTGCAGGAGCAGGGGGTTCCCTGAGCATTAATTTCTGGCTCAGGAACCCCCCATGATCACTGTTACAATATTATTAAAATACAGAAATGCGCTTCATTACATAGCACATAGCCGCTAAGGTAAAGAACGATTGTTTTTATATATGTGTTTTATTTATTGTACAGTGCAGAGGGTCTCCGGAGCAGAACCGCGTGTGTTTAGGTACGGGGACCCCCTGCCCCCGAGTACAGCCCCTTTAGGGGGTGCCGGTATCCCTCTGCTTGGTTTACAGGTCGCGGTCATGTGATCGGGACCTTTAAATGCAGAGGGATACCGGCACCTCATAAAGGGGCCTGTATCTCGGGGAGCAGAGGGTCCCCCGACCTGAAACCAATGCGGTTCAGCTCCGGAGACCCCCTGCACATCTACACTATAAATAAAAATGTATTTCAAATGTATTTATTTATAGTCATTTATTTATTTAGATTTATTTATTTATTTTTTGGGCGGCTGCTGTGTGTGAGTTTTTTTTATTGTGGGTAGCGGGAGTGGGTGAAGGGGGTATTAGCCCCAACGATGGTTGTTTAGGGCTAGCGGGGGGTAGCGGGAGGGCTTAACCCCTTCATGACCGTAGCGGTATTAACTGCTACGGCCGTGAAGGGGTTAAGTGCACCCGCAACCCACCCTGCAAGTCCTAAACTCACACCAAGGGCCAAATACCCCCTTCACCCACCCCCGCTACCCACAATAAAGCGGGCACGGTGCGTTAATCCCTTCAATGCCTTAGCGGCTATACGCTATGGTAATGTAGCAGCATTTCTGTATTTTTAATAATATTGTGCAGGAGCAGGGGGTTCCCTGAGCATTAATTTCTGGCTCAGGGAACCCCCTGCTCACTGTACAATATTATTAAAATATAGAAATGCTGCTTCGTTACCGTAGCACATAGCCGCTAAGGTAAGGAACGAGTGTTTATTTATATATGTGTTTTATTCATACTGTAGATGTGCAGAGGGTCTCCGGAGCAGAACCGCTGTGGTTTTAGGTCCGGGGACCCCCTGCTCCCCGAGATACAGGCCCCTTTAGGGGGTGCCGGTATCCCTCTGCTTGGTTTACAGGTCGCGGTCACGTGATCGGGACCTTTAAACGCAGAGGGATACCGGCACCTCATAAAGGGACCCCCATCTCGGGGAGAAGGGGGTCCCCCGACCTGAAACCAACGCGGTTCAGCTCCGGAGACCCCCTGCACATGTACACTATGAATAAAAATGTACAGTACGGTATGTTAGGGGTTATAGGGGATGGCTTTAAAGACAACAGCTCGCAAACGCCCCCATGTGTTTTTACACGGCATTGCAGTATTGCAGCCAGCGGGAATAAAATGCTTAAATCACAGCCGCGAAAATAACGCTATATACTCCAGGAGAAAACGATACAGAACCGCACATCACCTGGATCTTCTGAAATTCGCGGAGCTAGCCAAGTAAGAATAAAGTTGGCCGCCACTGTATGTTCAAGGATAGATCACCGTAAAATAACAGATCTAGATATTGTAAGTTCTGGTAATCATAAGTGTAAGTGAATTTTAAGTTATAATGATTTGTGTTATGTGAATTAATTAACAATAAGAGTGTAGTCATCCCCATCCCCAATAAGAATAAGGTCATCAATGAAGCGACGATAAAAAACAATGTGATTCCTCTGTATATTCCTATCTCCAAACACGTGGAACAACTCCCACCATCCCATGAATAAGTTGGCATAGGATGGGGCAAAGATTTTTCCTGCATGGGATTGATGCCGGGGTCTCCGGAGCTGATATCCATTAATAACAGCACCCGAAAACCCCGGCATGAATCAGATGCCTGAAAAATGCATTAACAGCCCACTTCATTACCTTAGTGGCTAACAGCTAAGGCAGTGAAGGTGTTAACCACCAGTGCCATGCTTATTGTGGGTAGTGAGGGAGGTTGAAGGTGGTTTTTGGCCTTTGGTGGGTGTTTAGGCCTTGAGAGTGGGTAGCGGGTGTATTTAACCCCTTCATTACCGTAGCGGTTAATACCGCAAAGGTATTGAAGGGGTTAACCCCTCCCTCTACCCACCCGGTAGGCCTAAACACCCATCCTTGGGGCTACTACCCCCTTCATCCACCCCGCTACCCACAATAAACACAAATACACACAACAGCCCCACTACCCACCTCCTAGGCCCCCAATAAACATTACAATATCTAATACACATGCGTTGAGCTGCCAGTATGCCACACAGAACCGGGTGGTCCCATCCTTCTTAGGTACTAGGACTACCGGAAAAGCCCAAGGGCTCTGAGACGGTACAATTACCCCTAGGGCCAGAATCTCCTCTACTTCCCTCTCTATGCTGCCCTTAATCTCGGCTGAGACCCGGTAAGCATGCTTGTGTAGGGGTCTCAAATCCCCTGTAAGCACTGGGTGATCAGTAATCTGTGTCCTCCCTGGCTTGTCTGTGAACAGAGCCCTATACTGTTCTAGCAAAGCCCTGGCATCTTCTCTCTGCCTGACACTCAGCTGAGCCCCCATCTCTGCCTGCTCTACGGTACCCCCCTGCCTAGCCTCCCTTAGGAGATCGGGCAGAGCATTGCTCGCCAGATCCCCCATCGGTGGGCTGCAAATGGCTAGCATCGATGCCACACTCGGGGCTACATACTCCTTGAGCATATTAATATGATAGATTTTGGTCCTCCCTGTCTCAGCATCTACCTATACAACATAGTTGCATTCGTTCGTTCATCTTTCATTGAACTGGATACGGTCCCGACCAGGCAGCCATTAATTTGTTCTCCCAAGTGGATTTCAGAACAAGTACTTGCTGTCCTGGGATGAACTCCCTATTACGGGCATTCGGATCATACCAAGTCTTCTGCTTGGTCTGAGCAGCCCTAAGGTTGTCCTCCGCCAACCCCATGAGCATCTCTAACCGGTCTCTGAGATCTACCACATATTGAAGCACAGAAGCGTCAGTATTGGTAGCTTCCCCTTCCCATCCCTCACGGAATAGGTCCAGAGGTCCACGTACCTTGCGACCATATAGCAGCTCAATGGGAGAAAAGCCTGAAGATTCGTGCGGTACCTCTCGTATGCAAACAGCAAGTTCTGCAGGTGAATCTCCCAGTCTTTACCCTCTGCCTCTATAAACGTCCTAAGCATCTGCTTTAAGGTACCATTTAACCTCTCACATAGTCCGTTGGTTTGGGGGTGGTAAGGGGTCGTGCACTGGTGCTTCACCACGCACGCATCCCAGAAACACTAGCAATTCACTCATGAATTGCGACCCTTGGTCGGTTAGGACCTCGCTAGGGAAACCTACCCTTGTGAAAATGGATATCAAAACCTTAGCCACTGCCTTAGCATCAATAGTAGCCAGCGCTACAGCCTCAGGGTACCGGGTGGCAAAATTCACCACCGTGAGGATGTAGCGCTTCTCTGTCCAGCTTGAAATTTTAAGAGGCCCCACAAGGTCCATTGCCACCCACTGAAAGGGTTCCCCTATCACCGGTAATGGTGCCTTCACACGATCACCCGCCTTACCTACTCGCTGGCAGGCATCACATGACTGGCAGAAATCTGCCACCTTACTGGATGCCCCCAGCCAGTAGTAACACTGCAAGAGCCAGGCTCTTGTGCATGCGACCCCCTGATGCCCCGCAAGCGGGATGGAGTGGGCAACCCGTAATAACTGTTGCCTATACCCCATGGATACCACTAACTGTCACTTGCTAGTCCAAACCTTATCTAACCCTGTAGCCCCCTGCTCTCTACACAAAAGCCAGCAGTGCCACAGGTAGTAATCAGACCCCTCACTTGGCTTAGACTCGGATGCCCGAAGTCTCATGCCCTCCAAGGTGGGATCAGATTGTACTGCTTCCCTAATCTGAGTGCCTAATTCTGGCCACCCCCCGGTTATACCTGAGTTAGGGGGACAGGAACAGGGACAGGGTACAGTATGTCAGTGTCAGAAGCGGACTGAGTCTGGCTTACCTGTCCGGTCTCCTCAGAGACTGCTGGAACCGTAGGTCCCAAATGCAGGGGGACAGGTGCTGCTGCTGTGATCTTTGTGGACTGGTTCCTGGTAATTGCTGCAACCGGTGCAGCATGCGTCAGCTCTGTAGAAAAAACACAGGTAACATGCCCCAGATCGTTGCCAAGGAGCACCTCAGCATCAAACCAGGTTAATACCCCCACCTTCCTCATGCCATGACCCGCCCCCCAGTCCAAAAAGACCCGGGCAACTTGGAGTGACCGCGGTCCTCCGTCTGGCATAGTCACTTGCATCCCGGTGTCCGGGAGCAAATCCTTTGGCCGCACCATATCAGGGCGAACCAGAGTCATGGTGGCACCAGAGTCCAGCAACCCGTCTGCTTGCCGGTCTCCGATGGTCACTCTCTGCAGATGCTTCTGCCGGGCATTGTTGGGTTGCAGCCCAACTGGCGCAACCTGATGCCCTCCGTCCTCCACTGCAGGCCCTGAGGTGGTAAGGGTTGGTGCTTCCATGGTCATCCCTCTGTCATCCCTTTGTCAGCTGGCGCTGGTTCCCTCTGATGGTGCCAGTCGCACACAGGCGACTGGTTTCGCTACTTGGGAGTGGTGCACCTGATGGGGTCCCCAAGACCGGTCTCGGTCCGGACAATCGGTCTAAGGTGCCCGACCTTGTTGCAGGAAAAACACCTCCTCTCGTGTTTAAATTCTGCAGCTTTTGGCGCTTTGCTTGCTGCTGCAGAAGGGGTAGTTTTAGCTCCCGGGGCTGCTCGGGACCCTTTTTACCTGGCGTCTCCCAGGCTGGGAGTGGGACTCAGGGTGTGAACTAGCCCAGATGGCTAACAGGATCTACCATTCAGCGGGCATCCCAGCCAATTCACACATCCTGGCTCTGGGGCTTTCATATGCAACACTTCCCTAGACTCATAGGCTCTGCCTCAACAGGGGTTCTATGAAGTCTGCATAGGAAAGTGCCCCAGCTCATGGGTGTTAAAACATTTGGTCCCTCGGTTCATTACAATGACAGTAGAAAAAACCTCATCCTGCCTTTACATTTAAAACTTACACAATAAAGGCACTTTATTACAAATATAGGTTCTACTTGTCCTAAAGTTATACTTTTGATATGTGTGTGCTTGGGGTGTTACTCTGGGGCTGCACACCAAATTTCAGGGTGCTAGCCCTTCCCGTTCCCGAGTTAGGGGCTTCTCCTTGAGCTGGCAATGCTGGGCTATGTGCTTCTCACGTCAATTGACTTGCGGTTAACCAAATTCCCACGTCAAGCTGCCTTGTAAGTTACGCTTCTAACTGGGATGATTGTATCCGATAACCACTTGAGACTGAAAACCGCAACCCTTTGATTCAATTGACCTTGCGTTTGCGATTTCCAGCCTCAGTAATGGATACCTATACCTCTCAATGGAACAAAGAGACCGCGCCACGCTTCTCCGATTAGCTTGTGGTTTGGCGCTCGCAGAGGCATCTTGTGTCCAAAACCGGTAATGCCGGTATACCATGTAATACATTACCGCAGGCATATATGAGACAATGCCCATGACCCAGTCTCGGAAGCAGAGTATGTTGATGGTGCCAGACGAGAATCTTGACCTCCACGTGCCCAGCCATGTGATGTCAACACACTACGATTACTTCCGCATGCGTTGCAAGGAGCGACTGCAGGAGTTGCAGTCACAAGAGGAAATGGAACAGAAATGTGCACAGTTTGATGACAAGAGCGAGAAGGTGCGACAGGATCGTCTGGCAGGGGAGAAAGCTAAGAAACAGAAGATTTAGAGCAGGTGGAGGCAGAAGGCGAATGCGCAGAGATTGAAAGCAAAACAGATGGTGGAAGAGGAGCAATACAACATGATCTAGAGGAAGCGTGAGGAGTATTGGGAGAGGCAGAAGAAAATTGCAGACACCAAGAGACTGGCAAAGCAGCGGCAGGCAGAACAAGAGCGCGAGAGGCAGAGAGAACAGCAACTGGCTGCAGAGAAATTGCAAGAGCGTCTCCAGGCCGAGAGGGAGCGCGCAGAGAAGGAAAAGGTGCTGCTAAGGAAGCTAGAGCACACAGCAGAGGAGAAGGAGCAGCAGCAGCGCAGAGGCAGAGGAGTGCAAGAAGTGGGAGGTATATGTCTTGAGAATCATTGGACATCATCTGCAGAATCTTCAATCCTTAGCGCCCTGAGAGGTTAATTATTCTCAGTTCCGGTTACTGGTTTGAGATAGCCAGATTGACTTTTTGGGCAGCTCATTGGACTCATGCATATAGGTCATTTAGTTTGTAGTCACTGTATTATATTTTATTAATATTGTTCGTCACATGAGCGCTAGTGTTGCACTAATATTTCACTCTGGTCTCTGGTAAAATAGATCCCCAGGTACTGCAAATGGGTCTTTTTCCATTTTTATAGTCCATGTACCATTTAAGAACCTCACCTTCTTTTCAGTTAACATCAAATTTAGAGCTTCCGACTTTTCCATATTAACTTTATACCCAGACAGCTCACCAAACCCCCGGAGGGTGGATTGCAGGTTCAGGGGACATGTCAATGGGTTAGATATAGTAAGAATATCTGCAAACAACGATATTTTATAGTACTCATCTTTTATTTTAATCCCATGTATGTTTCTGTTAATGGCCGCGAGAGGTTTGATTGTCAAGGGGAGAAAGGGGGCACCATTGTTGGCAACTGATAGAAGGCACGAACCCCCTCTAAAAAAAAAAAA
This sequence comes from Ascaphus truei, assembly GCA_036426205.1. Taxonomy (NCBI): domain Eukaryota; kingdom Metazoa; phylum Chordata; class Amphibia; order Anura; family Ascaphidae; genus Ascaphus; species Ascaphus truei. The sequence goes on along the minus strand of WSYH01006094.1, from coordinate 23,683 downwards.
AAAAAAAAAACCAGAAAATCCAAATGCCTTTAGCGCTTTATCCAGAAAATCTCACCTTATCCTATCAAACGCCTTCTCTGCATCTAGGCTAAGCAACATATCTTTCAGTTTTTAGACTTGTGTGTCTGGTCAATAACATACATTTTTCTTGTGTTTATCAGGCGCCTTACGTTCACTCACAAATCCCACCTGATCAAAGTGAATTAGTATGTGCATGCAATTTATTGTGTATAATGTATACCCTGTTCATTTATGCATCTGTATTTGTAACCATGTATTATTTGTCTTAACTCTATGCCCAGGACATACTTGAAAACGAGCGGTAACTCTCAATGTATTACTTCCTGGTAAAACATTTTATAAAATAAAATAAAAAAATATATACAATCCTGCAAAATTGAGACAATAAGGGACAGAGGGAAAAACAGTACATGTATGGTGCATATAAAATTAAGCCCTTCATCCCCAATGCGAAATAGGGGTAACCAGCTGAGCATACTGCCTTTATTAATGCACTGATTACCCTAATTTTCATTACAGTCTCATCCTTGTTTAGCCAGGTCCCCCAGGCTTACCCTTATCTCAGTATGCTGGGAGAATAGGGAAGATTGCAGCGTATGCAGGGAGTGCTTCGGTACATAGGAGGCTCCGCAGTGACCTCGAGCGAGTAGGGCGCTGCCATGATTGGTGTTCGCGCACGGGCGGTGAGCCCGTGGAGGTGGTGATGGAGAAGAGGTCACGCATGCGCAGTAAGGGGTTGCGAGAGCCCGCGAAACAGGAGCAACAGGGTGGAGCGCACGGGACAATGAGTCCCAGGAGCCTTAGCGAGACCAGGTGACACCAGGGAGCCTATAGGGTGGTGGATTCACAGAAGGAAGGGTTAGGAGGTTGCGCAGGGGAGCAGGTTGACAGAGCCGATCAGGAGGAGGAAGGAGAAGGAGCTCTGCATGTAGGGAGGCCAGTAGCCCCAACACTAGGCCACATAACCCCGGCCCAGTTAGGCCCTGAGTCACATGAGTGAAGCGGATGTAAGGACAAGCCATACGATAGGAACCAGCCCCTTAGTATCAGTAGGAGAGTTGTTACACCCAGAGACTGTCGCGGTACCATACCAGAGGTTTGGGCTCAGACCTCGGCCAGCACAGCAGTCGCCAACCAGGTGGGATCGCCCCGGAAGGTATCCCTGGAGTGTCTTCCTCGTCGGATCCTTTGTGAAGTTCCTTTGCAGGCCGAGCGCTGGAGCGCTCGGCAGGTATCCTCAATAAGTGCACCAACTATAAGATCAGAACATAGTGGCTGCGCAGTCACACACACACATACCTCACTTTGTGGGTGTGGGACTTTGGTGTGGGAAACTGGACACGGTGTGGGTACACGGTGAAGGGGTCGCGTCCTGTGAGACGCCGTAGTATAGTGTCTCCTATAGGGAGGGACACTTGTTTGATGATATGCAAGGTTATGGTTGCCATTAGTAAAGCCATTGGTTATTTTATAAATGCTGTGTGTGTGGTATTACATTATTGTCCTGTGAGGAACAACTTCCACTCTGCTGGGAGCCATCACAGGTGGAGGCGCTGCACTTGGTAAGAGGTTATCGTTATTCATATGTGTTGCCCCAGGCTCTCCGTGGCGAAGGCTTAGGTCCTGCGAGCCAACAGGTTGAACAGCATTGGTAGCGCACTGTATTCAATAGGAAACAGGGCTACACTTGCGAGAGTCTTTAGCCTTCTTGGGAGTGTGCAACCTAGTGTAGGCCTCATGACTCTTCACCTCGTCCAGTAGGTCTTCTAACGTTGCAGGGTTCCCTTCAGTAGCGAGCATCTAATCATTACTACGATATGATGTGTGGGTATGGCTCCCTGCAGGAATTGAGTGTGCCTATACTCATTCACTCCTGAGGCCTAAATGACTTGGCGTGAATGTAGATCCCACAAGATCAATTGGATCCGCTGTATAAACTCTGATAGGTCTTCCCCCTCTTTCTGGCGGAGATTGTAGTATTTAGTCCATAACTCACTCACGTCGTCCTCCTTTCCATAGGCCCGGATAAGAGAATCCATCATCTGTTGCGCCTTAACCTCCTTATGCTGGTCCTTATTCATCTTTATTGTAGTAGACGCTGGGGCGCCGTAGACATTCCAGTATTCTTTGTCTTTTCACCGCATCCGGACAGGTCCATTCTTCCAGTACCTGTGAAGTATATTCTCTCCAAACTTCAAAGGCCTACTCACCGGTGGGAGTAAGCTTTACACCTGAAAAGAGTTTTAATTTGCGGTATGGCTGTGGAAGAGGGGATTCAGGCTTGGGTCCACCCAATTGTTGTATGGCTTGGCCGAGCAGTTGAATATCTCCCATCCTATTGGGGCTGGGGCTGGAGCTCCGTATACTTGCGTGACAGTTAGCACAGGATAAGAGACTGACCTCATCTCCGCAACTACTTTCTGGAGGGGATGGGGACAGGCGCATACTAATCTCTTGCAAGTCAGTAATGGGGCTACAGGGCTCTAGCTTGATCGGCATTTCAGGATAGATAACAGGACACCTTGAGCTGAGGGCCCCGTGGAGCCGCAAGTTGGATGGGCCTCTTTCTGCTGACAATTCACATCCCCCAGTGACTAGTACAGTGCACCATAATCCGCTGGTGTCTGTGCGGTGACCCAGGATTTTGGCCTCTTCTAGGCCTGGATACTGCATTAGTATTAAGCATATCTCATAAGATGAGGTGTTGGCGGGAACTTGTCCTACAGCAAGGGTTTGTGAGGGTGGGACTTGCCTCTTTACCGCCCATGCGTACACCTCTTGGCGGGAAGGTAACGTGAAACCTAGTGACATTTTTATTGTGTTCGGGCACCCCAGGTCAGTTGAAAGGTCTGAAGTTAATAAATAGTCCACAGGGTGGCAGTGTTTCTTTATAAAATAAATTCATGTTGAATGAAGTTACATGAAATCACTAGAAAGCCATAATAACACACGTGATTATTTGTGCAACTCCAGCTTTAAGCGACCAGCCACCAGACACTTTTCTTGGCTGTAAAGGTGCCTGATAATGATAAGAACATATATTAGAAAGGGGAAGTACAGTATGCTAGCAAGGCCCACAGCTAAAAGAAAATAGGTTACATCAGGGGTGCTCAAACCCAGGCCTCAAGTGTCCCCTCCCTCCCGAACAGGTCAGGTTTTCATGATATCCCAGCTTCAGCACAGGTGGCTCAATCAGAGGGTCGGGTACTGATTGAGCCACCTGTGTTGAAACTGGGATATCCTGAAAGAGAACCCTAACCACCCTGCTGTTTGAGGGGGGTGTGTGTTGCAGCCTTTGTAGAGGTGATATTGATAAACAAAAATAATATGAGTACACATTAAATATATATATTTTTTTATTAATGTAGCCGTGTCCCCCTGACACTCCCCCCCCCCCGCCCCTTACCTCCGATGCGGGCGTGGGGAAGGGGGAGGCTGTAGGGAGGTGTCGGGTGCCGCCGGAATGGCAGGCGGACCCGGCACAGGAGATTGCGGTTGCGAGCAGGGGGAGGGAGCTCCATTGCACTGGAGTCTCCGTGGCGAATTCGGCTAGCGGGGGCGCCATGACAGAAAGGCGCGTATGTGCAGAAGGATCCTGACGTCCTGGTGGAGAGCAGGAAGCTCGCGCATGCGAAGGGGACTCTGAAGAGAGGCGGCCATGTTGTATATAGCTCCACAGGGGAACTACATATCCCAGAATCCCCTGGGGCCGCCAGATCAGGTGGCGCAGCTCAGCCAATAGGGCTGCCAGGATTCCCCTGCAACAGTTGCTAATTTGGCACGCTTAGAGCGCGAGGAGTTCAGTTGGAGCCAGGACAGACAATGGGAAGGTAGGGTCTGAGTGTCAGAGGCACTCAGACTAGGCCAGAGAATCCCTGAGGTCCCAGATAGACCCCAATCACATGTAGCTTGTGGCTGCTTCAGGGAAGGCCCCTTAGATAAGGACGCATTCCCATTTTACTTTAGTGTCAGGGACACAAGGAAGACACTGTGCGGTTATTGCGGCCTGTGCCCTCGCACTAAAAATGCCTTTGGTACAGAATCTACTTGATACTTGACCCTGATTCTCCACTTGATTATTTATAAACAGAGTTCTTAAAACTCTGTGATATCTATGCTACATTACCTAGAATAAGATTACGAGGGGGGGGGGGGGGTTGTGCAACCTTCTGTGGGTTACAACTGACCTTATTGCTCTTTTCCATTTCAGGGATGGGTTGTGGAAAAGCTACAAAGTAACTGGCACTACCAAGGATCTCAATCACTACACATGCCTGCGGAATATACGCACAAGGCCAACAAGACAATCTACAGAAAACTTCAAATCCAGCAAACTTCTGGAAGGTCATCAGCAATATATTAACACTCATACATGCCTGTTACCTTTCTATATTTGTGAGTGCAATATTTGCAGATTTTAACCTTTTTTTTTAATTAAATTGTCCATACAATATTTCACTAGGAGGGTGCGCTTTCTTTTTTCCTTTCCCAGATTCATGCAGGTTTACCCCGCGAAGAAAGCAGCCTAAATCTCCAAAGGAATATTGTGGTTTTTATTTTCTGTTTATTGTATGGACTTATAACATTATATGGACAATAGTGTCATTTTATCTTTTAGCCACATTCATTCATTCATCTTTAATTCTCCCCATTTAGAACTGCGGTCTTAATGTTACATACTGTATTATGACTATCAATTTATTTGAGTACTAATATTGATACCCCCTATTAGTATTGTAAGAGCGCTGTCCTTAATTTTGTATAACAATATATTCCAGCCTTCTAGCCATCAACAACCATGTAATATCATTAAGGATGATATTGCTATGACAAATCCTACTGACATTGCAAATGTATTCAATTAATATTTTGTGTCGTGTGCTACTTGCCAATTAGAAAAGCGTATCCCAAACTATAAACATGAACCTCACTCTGTAAGTACCTCTATTGCTCCACCCTCTAACACTGCCCACAATTTTCAATTTGTCCCAGTATCTGAAGAATTGATTACACAAGCGCTCATCAAATTTAAACTAAGCAACCAATATGGACCCGGCCTACTGCAATCAAAGTTCCTACGTCTCGGTGCCCCAGACATTGCCATAGCACTTGCTTCCCTAATCAACTCTATCCTGTCTGCAGGCCATATCCCTAAGACCTGGAGACAAAAAAACTGTTTACAAATACAGACCAATCTCTCTTCTCCCAATACTATCTAAAGTCATTGAAACATTTGTAGACACCCAATTAAGAGATTAGTAAACCAAAACAAATGTTGTTAGCCAATTCCAATCTGGCTTTTATCCCAAAAACTCCACAGTAGCTACCCTTCTAAAAGATTGGTGAGACCAAGGAGAAAAGAACTCAGCTAGAGTAGCACTCTGTTACCCAAGTGTGAAATATGGTTGAAAGTAAAAATACTCTTTAGTGATATCTGCAGTTAAAATATAATGTGTATAAACGAACAGACTGACAAAGTGTGAAAGGACTACCTAAGCCTATTTAGAGGTAGATATAGAGACTAAAGTATGATATTGGTGTAAGAACAGTGTTGGGGTGGATTGTATAACCTATTTGAGTCCAGAGGTTGGTTAATTGATATAGATCCCCACCCTGTTTGGATGCAATATTTAATTGCTTAATGAGCATAATTGAATCGTGCAGTCGTCACAAATGCTTGCCAGGAAATAAGATACAAATATCTCTTTCAATCTACTACTATTATTATTTTTTGTGGTGGTACTGTGTCCACCGGAGGGTGAAAGCTGAGAACTCTCCCAGCGTTCCCAGACCCAGTGGGGCAGTGGCAACAGCACACAGCACTTACCCGGAATCTGGCAGCTCTTCTCCCTGTCTCTGCTTCCTGCTTCTGCTTCCGTCTTGCGAGAGCAAGCTCCCTTAAAGAGACAGTGTGTCTGTGTGTGTGTGTATTTGACTGGTTGAGACTGTGTGTGTGTGTGTGTCAGTGTGTCAGTGTGTGTGTGTGCAGTGTGCTGAGAGTGTGCAGTGTGCTGTGAGTGTATGCAGTGTGCTGTGAATGTATGCAGTGTGCTGTGAGTGTGTGCTATGAGTGTATGCAGTGTGCTGTGTGCTGTGTGTGTGTCAGTGTGTGTGTGTGTGTGTGTGTGTGTGTGCAGTGTGCTGTGAGTGTGTGTGTGTGCAGTGTGCTCTGAGTGTGTGCAGTGTGCTGTGAGTGTATGCAGTGGGCTGTGAGTGTGCAGTGTGCAGTGAGTGTGTGCAGTGAGTGTGTGCAGTGTGCTGTGAGTGTATGCAGTGTGCTGTGAATGTATGCAGTGTGCAGTGAGTGTGTGCAGTGAGTGTGTGCAGTGTGTGTGCAAAATAAAAAAAAACCTTTAAAAAATAAATAAATAAATTCGGGATCCACGCTCAAACCGCGTTATAAGCGATCCGCGTTATAGCTGATCACGCTATAACGGGGTTGAGCTTTATATTCATAAGGATACCTCTGGTCTATTGGTTAAGTCCTTCACTTAGTATACATATAGTTAAAATATCTCTGATAGGGTTGCAGCTCCTTTCCTTCCCCACCCCCACCTTCCCCGTTAGGTACTCTTCTAAAAGTTTGCAATGAGATCCAGTGTGGAATGGAAATGGGACAACTCACTGGTGCAATATTCCTAGATTTTACAAAGGCTTTTGATACTGTTGATCATGTTTTCTTGTTAAATAAAGTTCAGAGCTCTGAAATAGGTAACATGCTTTAAACTGGTTTCACTTCTACGTATATGGGTAGATCCCAATTTGTGTCTTTTTTGGACTCTAAATTTCAACCCGTTGGATGTCACCTGCGGTGTTCAACAAGGCTCTGTTCTGGGCCCCTACTCTTCTCGATCTTCATCAATGATCTTCTCACAGCTTGTAAGGGAGCTTCAATACACATGTATGCAGATGACACAATCTTATATGCACTCCGACCTTGGACACATGCTTCAATCTGAATTTTCGAGACTTAAAAACTGTATTTCCAAAAACAAACTGTTTTTAAACACTGACACGACTGTAACCATGACATTTGGGACCCAGGCTAAATTTCAAAAGCTTCCAATGATGGATATACAGTACAGATCAGAGCCAACTCTAACACCATTCTTGTTTTAAATATCTGGGCGTATGGTTTGACTCCCATTTAACATTTGGGATGCACATTGATACCCTGACATCCAAAACCTATGCCAAACTAGGTGTACCTTATAGGAACAAAACCTCCCTAAGCCAGTCATTGTTATAGAATCCCAGTAAAAGTGACAGGTTGTGCGCATGTACCAGTTACATATACTGTATGCAATGTACAATTTCCATTGACTGTACCTCTAGAACTGGAAACTGTGCCAAATGAACTGTGGCGTTGACCACACAGTTAGACATTCTACTGTTCCTCTCCACTACTGTGTACATTCTTAATCACGTTAGAACATAATTCTGGTCCCTCTTCTTGATCACTGTAGTTTAATTCTCTCTCTCTCTTTAACTACTTTTACACTTGATTGCACTGAAATACGTCTCTTGACGTGTGATATGATGTGTCATCCGTTAAGTGGTATATTTTCTCATCCAAAAAGCAGGTTATATTACTTATAAACACAAAATATTGCCAACTAAAATAGGAGAAGGTAGAAAGGAGTGTGATCTGAGGAAAATGATTGGGGGAGAAAGACAGATTGGGGGTGGAAGCAGAAATACTGTATGAAGAAGGCAGGTAAGGTAAGAATGGAAATAAGGAAGTGGGAAAAGGGAGGGGAGGAGGGGGCTGTAGGGAAACCTCTGTATAGTGCAGAAATGGGAAGAAAATAGATGAAAATGAACAAGGTAAGATATAAATACCAGAAAATAGAATGGTTGTCACGTACGGCACACCTGTGAGCAGGTGACCTACCATAGATGTGGGACAAGGTTTAATACACACAGCTGTCTAGTAGATTCACTTTCCTCCACATATGGACCCTAAAATGAATAATATCCCCCCTCAATCAATCCCAATATACCATCTGTCATGGACAGCACACGTGTGAGCACGTGACTTATATGCAATCAGGGTTAATACACACAGCAAACTCACTGCCCACCTTTCTCCTGCGCAAGGTACGTTAAATTAGTTCATATTTACCCTTACTCCGTTACAATATATATCTGTAATCTGCCACTGTCGCCATCACCAAAGGTATTATTATAGATACATACAGAGCCCCTGGTCTCTGTCTCCAAAAGTCTAAATTAGCCAATACAAAGCGCGCAACAGTTCAATCAGAGCCCAAAGTATTACTTATTAAAGAAGCTTTAATATACAAAAGTACAGTGCTTAGGTTACAGAAACAAATTATTACAAACACATACAGTTATAATAAATGCAGACTGTTTCATCAAACTAATAGGTATAAATAAAGAGTCTAATTTACAGTATGTTATCGCCTAACACCGATCAGATCTTTCCCTAAGTGTCTTGAGTGCAAGTTGAGATTTCACGTGTTCCAGCATAGACACTCCTTAGTTGAAAACAAACTCATTGACAACAACATAAGCTCCCCCCTCATTAATCACAAATGACAGTTGTATGAAAAAAACCTGTTCTTTGGCATTTAAAGTTTATGAATATAGAAACACATTCCTACCTTTATTTCTATAATACTGGAACTAATGTGATTAATATCAATAGGTTCACACCAGTTTGCCCAATGTAGCATGACTAATTTTGATCGGTGTACTCCTAAATTTGATCGAGACACAGATATCGGTCCTTTGCACCTCCTAATCATGAAGGGGTTGGGATCATTTTATTATTCTAATTGCAACTGTTACAAATATCTACTTGTTTTTCTTGAGAATGTGCCAGCCCCATGATATCTTCATATTTAATAAATGTACTCTGTTTGCAATACCTGCTTAGCCACGCCCCCTGATACTTCGCAGAACCCCCCCAAAAAGCCTGATTATTTTGGTGTCAGGGAGACATACAGCAGCGGCAGCTTTTATTCGAAGTAATCACCGGCTTGTACCTGGCATGTTCCTGGAATACCACACTGTTCACCCGGAGCATGCCACGCTCCCAGCCAGGGTCATGCCCGGCTGACGCGCGGTTGATGTGTTAATTGATAATGGTTCAGGATTTACTAGGCAGCAATGCTTCGCGTGTCCACCAGATGGCATAAATTCATGAATTGTAATGCAGTATATATATATATATATATACTCGGGTGTATTGAGGTTTGTGACTGTTTTCTGCCCGAGTGCATTGCGTTATTTTCCAGGCAGGGATTGAAGCATTTTATTCCCGCTGGCTGCAATACTGCACAGTATATATATATATATACTGCATTACAATTCATGAATTTATGCCATCTGGTAGACACGCGAAGCATTGCAGCCTATTAAATCCTAATCATTATCATTTAACAGATCAGCCGCCCCCCGTCAGCCAGACATGAACCGTGTGCTGGAAGGCAAACGCAACGGGTGCTTGTCAGAGGGTGAGGACGGGCATTCCCAGTATCTCCAGTGTACATACGGGTATTTGTCTCGAATAAGTGAAGGTGTGCTCAGGCTAGACAGTACTTACAAATATTGTTTCACATGCAATTGTTCTGCTCCAATTGTGAATTAGTTAATGTGTTTCATTGTTCGTAGATTGACTGTCAATTGTTAGGGATGTAAATAATGATTGCTAATTGAGTTTTTGTTTATTGATTGTTAAAATTTACTTGGAAGTGTTGTATTTTGCTTGCAATTTTTATTGTTAACATTCATTTGCATAATTATAGGTTGCATAGATTTTATAGCATCATTATACAATGTAAATGCAATGTATTGATTGGAATGTGAGGTTTTACTTGTCATTTGATGATTTAGATTGTAAGATCATTAGGATTATTAAAGGAAATTCATTGTATGTAGTGTGCTGTATGGAGAAGTGTTATTTGTAGGACAGTATGGTTTTGATACACCTTCTACATTTATTTGTATATGGTTCATCATGTGTTGTGTATATACTCGTATATGTATATCTCTGTATATATAATATATATATATATATATATAATATATATATATATTATATTATATATATATATCATATATATATATATATATTGTATATAAGTTGCATGATGAAGCCACTGTATCATCATGGGTGAAGGTGGGTATCGGCCAGTGTGGCTAACCCCTTAATTACCTTTGCGGTTATTATCAGATAAGGTTGTTTAAGGGGTTAATGATATCTGAATGTAATTGCAACTGTTTTGCTTTGTATTGGCTATGTATTTTGTGGGCAAGACAAGGATGTTGCTGGCGACGGACACTTCGTATTGATGAGGTCAGTAGTATTATTATTGAAATGCTAGTTATGTTTTTAATAATGGGCAATTAATCTATTATCCATATCGGTAATAGTTATTTGTGCACATTATTGTACTGTAGGTGTTGGGGGGGGGGGGAGGGGGTATGTATTGAATGTATAGGCCAATTTTTTTTTTTACATCAGGTTTGTTCCGTGGTTCTGCGTGCGACCTCTGGAGACCCCTGTGGTTTACTCGGGTATCTCACGGGTACCAGGCTGGGGTTCCACCGGGTGACACATGCGGGGATGAAGCGGTGGCCTCACATTTGTGGGGGCACCGCTGACCCTAGTCTGCGGGGATGAAGCTGTGTGCCCACTTCTGTGGGGGCCCGCCAAACGCATAGGTGCAGGAATGATGATGTGTGGTCCCACTTCTGTGGGGGCACACCGCGGACCCATAGTGAGCACTCGTGAGTTTCCCCAGACCCCGTGGGAACCACCCAGCCCCGCAGACACCTGTGGGTCTGACCCGGGCTCCCAGACATCCTTGGCCTACCGTGGGGACCCATTGTGGCCCCACGTGACCCAAGGAGACCACCTGGGGGCCATGGTGCTGGCGGACCCCCAGCAGGCCTCAGAACCTGTTTAAAAAGGGCTGCTGGTACCCTGAGGTCTGTCGGTGCCCCGCCCACCGCCGCACCGCGGGGATCGCATGGGGCTCGTTTGAACCCTATGTAAAAGAATAAATCATGTATTTATGGGGGGCACAGGGTTGGGTAATTGTTTTAATAATAGAATGATGTTTATTGTGGGTCACTGTATGTTTTTATTGTGGGTACTGGGGGTGGGGGGGGGGGTGTTTCCCAACGGTATGTGGAAAGGCCTCCCTTTGGGTACTGGGTGAGGTGGTTAGGCCTCACGGGGGGGGGTTGTGTGGGAGGGTATGTAGGCATCCGAGTGGTGGGTGAGGGTGGGTTAACCCCTTAATGACTGTAGAGGTTAATAACCGCTATGGTGATAAGGGGTTAGGGGACATTACTTGTATGTTTTAATTTTTGTCTCTTTTTTGCGCCACAGAGGGGCCATGTGCAGGTGGTCTTGGTGTGGGTGTGGGTGTGTTATTTAAACAGTATCCCCCTCCAAACATTTACATACAGTACACTGCACTCACAGAAACACAGGCAGGGAGATTTAACTGACACAAAGGGGGAGGGGAGCTTACCAGATTAGTCAAAGCAGGGAAGCTTAGCAGACACAATAGGGAGAGGGGGCTTACACAGATCACAGTCAAGGAGGTGGGTTTATAGAAACCCACTCCCCCCCCCACATTTACATCAACTGCCTCACAGCAACACAGGCAAGAGATTTACACAGAAACATTATTGGGGCAGGGGGGCTTTAAACAGATTAACACTCAATGCAGATAGAAAAAGATTGTAACAGAAACATTAGGGGGGGAGGGGCTCCTTAAAAAACAGATTACACACCTCAAGGCGAGAGATTTAACAGAAACATTAGGGGGGAGGGGCTTTAAAACAGATTACACTAAGGCAGAGAGATTTAACATACAACATTAGGGGGGAGGGGCTTTACACAGATTACACTAAAGGCAGGGAGATACAGGGGATGTACTGTACTGTAGTTTTTTATTGCAATGCTTCAAGGTGTGTACAGTATAATTTTTTTACAATTAGATAGATATAATCCTTGGTATGAAGGGTTAGCTTGGTTTTAAATTTGTGTATTCTGGTTTGTACTTATATATTGATTTTTTTTACTTGGATTTGCTTAAACTAGTTGACTTGTTTGGAGTTATCTGTAGTTTGCTTGCAATGATATTGTTCACATTCACTGCAGAATGTTATATGGTGTCATAGATTTATGCATCATAATACAGTAAATGCAATGTATTGATTGGAATGTGAGATTTTTTTTCTTTTCGTCATTTGATGATTTGTGTAAGATCAGTTAGGATTATGTAAAGGAAATTCATTGTATGTAGTGTGTCTGTATGGATAAGTGTTATTGTAGTACAGTAGGATTTTGATAACCCTTCTACATTTATTTGTATATTGTGTTCACATGTGTTTGTATATACTGTATATATTATACTTATATATATATTATATATATATTATATATATATATAGATATATTAATATATACTATTTGTTTATCTTCATGTTTTATTTATTTATTTAATGTACTTTTTATTAATTGTGGGGCTGCTGTGCGTGATTTTTTTTATTGTGGGAGCGGGGGTGGGTGAAGGGTATGTTTGGCCTCTGGTGTGAGTTTAGGACTTCCAGGGGGGTTGCAGGTGCACTAACCCTTCACGACCGTAGCAGTTAATACCGCTACGGTCGTGAAGGGGTTAGTGCACCCCTACCCCCGCAAGCCCTAAAAACCACCGTTGGGGCTAATACCCCTTCACCCACCCCGCTACCCAAATAAATAAATTCACCCAGCAGCAGTCACAATTAAATAATAAATCTAAATAAATAAATAAATACATGAATAATAATAAATACATTTAAAATCCATTTTATTCATAGGTTAATGTGCAGAGGGTCTCCGGAGCTGAACCGCTGTGGTTTTAGGTCTGGGGACCCCCTGCTCCCGAGTACAGGCCCCTTTATTGGGTGCCCGTTATCCCTCTGCTTGGTTTTCGATGCCGCAGTCACGTGATCGGGACCTTTAAATGGAGGGATACGGCACCTCATAAAGGGGTCTGTATCTCGGGGAACAGGGGGTCCCCGGACCTGAAACCAATGCGTTCAGCTCGAGACCCCCTGCACACTCTACACTATGAATAAAAATGTATTAAATGTATTTTTTTATATTCATGGTTTTTATTTATTTAGATTTATTTATTTATTTTTGGGCGGCTGCTGTGTGTGAATTTTTTTTAATTGTGGGTAGCGGTGGTGGGTGAAGGGGGTATTAGTCCCCCAACGATGGTTGTTTTGGGCCTGCGGGGGGGTAGCGGAAGGGGTTAACCCCTTCATGACCGTAGCGGTATTAACTGCTAGGGCCGTGAAGGGGTTAATTGTCACCCGCAATACCCCCGCAAGTCCTAAACTCACACCAAGGGCCAAATACCCCCTCACCCACCCAGCTACCCACAATAAATCGGGCACGGTGGGTAAACCCCTTCAATTGCTTAGCGGCTATCAGCTAGGCAACGATGCAGCATTTCTGTATTTTTAATAATATTGTGCAGGGAGCAGGGGGTCCTGCAGCATTTAATTTCTGGCTCAGGAACCCCCTGCTCACTGTCACATATTATTAAAATACAGTCATGCTGCTTCGTTAACCGTAGCACAGGCCGCAAGGGTAGGAACGAGTGTTTATTTATTTATGTGTTTTTATTGTTATTACTGTAGATGTGCAACAGGGTCTCCGGAGCTGAACCTCGTTGGTGTTTAGTCCGGTGGACTCCCCAGGCTCTCCCGCGAATACAGACCCCTTTAGGGGGTGCCGGGTCACCCCATCGGGTTGGTTAATGCCTTCACGTGATCGGACGCTTTAAATGCAGATTGGATACCGGCACCCATAAATGTGTCTGTATCCTCGTGGAGCAAGGGGTCCCTCCTGAAAGAAGTGGGGGGGGGGGGGGGGGGGGGGAAGGACAAACAAAAAAAAAAAAAATGAAAAACCCCGGACCTGAACCACGCGGTTCAGCGCCGAGACCCCCTGCACATCTACCTATGAAAAAATGTATTTTAAATCATTTTAATGTGTCCGATGTTTGCGCAGAGAGAGCAAGCGGTTCTCTCTCTGCTGCAACAGCAATTCTGCCCCCGTTGCCGCCTAGTAGTATCATTGATGTGCTTACAGTACTGTATGTGTATGTTACGGGTCTATAGGGTTGTTGTTTATACAGTATTACTGTATATATCCGTAATACTGCATTAAAATTCAAGAATTTCTCTCGCTTCAAAGACAACACGCTCGCAAACGCCCCATGCTTTTTTTACCTGGCATTGCCGTATTGCAGCCATAGGGAATAAAATGCTTACAATCACGGCGGTGATATAATGGCAATCAACCCCGGTATAAACGATACTAAACCGCACATCACCGGATCTTCCTGATATTCTCGAACTAGGCCAAGTTCGAATAGTTGGTCGCCACTGTATGTATCTTAATTCCACACTGGCAAACAACCAGTGTCTTTATTGCTAGATATATAACATCAGACTTATAAAACCCTAAAACCTGGCCTTGTGGAGTGTTGACAGGCCATAAAACAATTATTGTATTTTTACGACAATTGTACAATGGTTAACCCCTGGTGGCCCAATTTATAAAAATACTTATAATGTCGGGCCATATTTATTACATAGTGAAAGAGGGATTACATTTTTTTTAGCTGTACCACCGTGCGTCAGAGGTATTAAAGACAGGGGCTATTCTCAAAGTCGCCCTTCGGGCAAACTGATCAAAATACATAACATTGTCACACATATCACCTGTATCTGTATCTAGACTTCTCCCCAACCTGCCCAATCTCATTCCCCATACATCTAACTCATTTTGTGATTTTTGTTGTTGCTGGCTTATGGTTAAGATGGTACAAAACTAACCTTTTCAACTGCTGGTGGGCTCTTTAACTGAATGTGTTGAAGCCCTGTACATTAAACAGGACTGGTCTTACATTCTTTCCATGGGCTGGATATTTCAGACCTGCTTCGTGAGATACACTATTATATACAGATGTAACCAAGCGTCTAGTGTGAAAACGCAAATACCCTTGGCAACTGGGACTACCTGTATTTGTTACCTGAAAGTTTGCTACATCTTTAGTATCTGCATGAATGCCTACATTCATTGACTATACACTAATCTCCTATAAATCGTAATGGAGTGAAATGTTTAACCAGGCTACTCATGTTCTCACAAAGACAACCACTTTATTGTGGTCAAAGGAGCAACACTATACTTACATGCAAACCCCTCAATAAAGGGATCACTGCAAGATACATATTTTTTTATACTGTTTTTCTAGTGACGCCATAACCTTTAAAGAAAAGCTAAAAGGCACAACATTCATGAATAGTGGCGTTGGCATGGTGCTTAGTAAAACAGACGTACCGGTCCTACACAGAGCTGAGAGGACACATAGACTTGGCAGTAGGGATCTCATTATGAGAGATTCCGACAGATCAGTGCAGATATGTGTGATATTAATGCAATTAATGCATCCAGAGACCTCATGTTCACTCTAGTCAGGTTCTGGTATTTATACATATGTAAAGAAGAGCGGGGCGAGGAATGAGATCACAAAAATGCAGAGGAGGTTACAAATGATGAATATGAACTTGTGTAACTTAAACCAATAAAACGTAAACCATGAAAAACGAAAAAAAAATTGCAATCACAATCTTTAGATATATTCAGCATAACCTTTTGTTGGATATATGTGTGCAGAAAACCTTAGAACCATTCCTCTTCCAATGAAACCAAATCTTTTTATTTAAAACTGTGTGCTACTATTGGGAGAAAAGCACTCCCACGCTTTATGTGTAGGGTCAGATCACAAAAGCACGTAACATCAGGGATTATAACGGGACAGTACCTAAAACACCAGCAAACCCCAACTCCCCACCCCAACCCTTTGAGGTTAACGTGTCACCCTCAAAGCTAAAAATAATGCAAAAACAGTCGTTGTATATCTTATGAGCTAGCTTTTCGTTTCACATTATGGAACACAGCAGTGCTTACTTCCGATAATGTGTCGTATTTCTTAAGCTTACTGCCATCCAGGCACTGGAACAAGCTCTTTTCCATATCGTCCAGCCTATGAATCGGTGGTCATAGAACCAGTTGTTTGATGCACTGCTCCAGTTTTTGCTCCAATACTGTATATACTAAACCAAACGTGCTGCCCTAGCTTCTTACGTCAAAGTCACAGATTTGTAAGAAAGTTAACAATCGCCTCAGACCTTTGGCACAATTTGAAATGGAGATATAGTGACACCCTTGGCAGTGATTGGTTCAATATCATAATTTGTTTTTCTGTGTAACTCCTCCTTCGATGCTCCAAAAACAAGTAGAACCGCAGATGGTCAAAAACTGGGGCAATCTCCTAGCAATTGCTGCACAGGGACGCATCACATGAGAATAAATAGCTTACTTTTGAGCGATAGTGTGTCGGAGCACTGCTATTGTTATATAGTTCTTCTTTTTAACTAGTTCCAATTCACCGCGTGCTGAACGAACTGCTATGATAAAAGAATAAAACAACTGTGATAAATTGGTTTATCGGTCTTTCGCTTCCACCCGGCACGGCATTATGATATAATACTGGAATATTTTATTAGTCGTCACTGATCTAAAAGGACACATTTTGGGGGGGTAGACGATCTTTCTGGAGCAAAACGAACCGGCATGACTTTATCAGGAATTAAATAATGAACATATTTCCAATTTATGAAACGAAGAATATATCTCACAAGCTCCGTCCGATCAGGGCATACTACTGTAACGTCACATGAATAAATATGACTGTCGGTGATCCACATAACGACTCCAGTCTGAGTGGAATGAGCACCAGCTGATTATTCACCATGTTACACATGATATGGATACTTAAGTAAAGCATGACATGTCCCATGAACACACACGTACTGTAAGAGAATCCTGGTGTTTGGCATTAAATATGTGTTTTTCATTTCAAAATATTTATAACAATGTTAACTTTTTGAAAGAAAGATTCCCCTAGGGGTCATTTCAGTTAATTTGATCATTATTTTAGCTGCCCCCACTGTGTGTAGGGCATTCGCCATATAGTGCGATTAATATGAACTCTAGTGTCGTGTAAATCAAGTGTTAAAGATTAGTCACCGTTTTTGTTTCCAAAAAAACAAAACATGTATCTTCACATTTTCATGGAACTACTAGCACAAATAAGCTTTACCTTTACCAGTGCCTCAGGTATATTGACAGTGGGGACACTAAGGTATTTACCGCTAACACGCCTTTAGACCAGGTTTTCAATATTTTAACATGCAAATCCATTTTTACTATTGCATTCATATTGTATACCATGTTGCCCTCACCTTGTGGCATGTAAGACCACTGTAATCAAATGTCTAAACTTCAGCGGCGTATTCAGTTAAAAATTAGAATAACGGCACGCGAACACTTTGCACCTTCTGGAAGATTTAGTCCTGCATTTTATATTTATTCTGGCAGAGTTTCGTGATCATACCCATTTCTGTTTCTCTTTATCAATCTGTCGGCCCATCTCACCGACTCCCAACTGGTTACTTCTCAAGGAGAGGCGGTGGAAGTCCTTCATTTACGTTTAACGAGTGAAACCTCCAGCTGTGGCACGTCCTACCTGCCGCCTGCTCCTAAGCCGTGGCGATACGTCGTCACAACACTCTTGGGCCAATAAGGCTGATGTCCTTGGGTGACAGATTTCTAACACTGCAGGGGGTTTCTCCTAGTAGAAGAGAGACGTTAGTTTAACTTTATACTCCATCCTGATTGCCAATCAGGAGGAGGTGTAGGACCCTGGGGCGGGGCCAAGTAGAGGAAGAAAGAGTGTGGACCAGAGAGAGGTGAGGATGTGTTTGTGTGTGATCTGCTCTGTCCTGCTTGTGTTTTGGTTTTTAACTGTGGCTGTGTGTGTTTGTGTGTGTGTCATGGAAGGGTTACCACCACCTGGGTTTGAGAGCGTAAACTGTGGGTTCGGCAACGTATCTCCGGGGCTTACCTTAAATCTCTGATGTGGCATCAGTGTCCTCCCATACCCCCTGCAGGTTCCCGTCAAAATAGCTCTGGCAACTGCCAATCGGTGCCCGGGTTGCCATGGACAATGGGATGCTATGTGACGTCGCCATGTCACGTATTATCACGTTGCCATGACAATGGGATGCAAACGTGACGCATGACGTCGCAACGGCATCCCATTACCATGACAATGGGACGTCACTTAATACCGCAGCGCCAGCAAGCATCCCATTGTCATGTAACTTGACACTTTCATGAGTTGTTGACGTTGCTAAGCCATGTTGACACTGACAATCTAAGGTTCCAGTGTCAGGGGGAGAAGAGAATGAAGAGAAAGAGGGTGGAGAAAAATAACAACGAGAGGTAGGGGTGAGAATGACAAGAGATGGGGGTAGCAATGCCACGAGTGATAGAGAGAGAGGGTGGGTGACAGGGGAGTGGAAGAATGACATAGAGAGAAGGTTAGAATGAGAAGAGAGTGAGAGAGAGGGGATATGAGAGACAGAAGGGGAGAATGACATAGATGTGAGAGTGAATGAGGGAAGGTGACGATAATAGGAGAGGGACAGGAAAGGGAGAGTGACTGGTGAGAGAGTGGGTTATGAGATTTGAAGGGAGAGAATGGGGAACGGGAGTGCAGGTAAGAGAGAGGAAAACGGAATTGACAGGGAGAAGTGCCGGAACTGAGTGACGTGCGAGAGGAGGGGAACGAGATTATAGGGCGAGAGGGGGGAAAAGGATGATGGAGGAGGATAGAGATAATGACAGGGAGAGGGAGTGTTATGAATTTTAGGAAAAATGGGACACACACAAGATAATCCCAGCCCAAATACCCTTGCCCAGGCCCTGTCTTCATACTGTGGATAATCCCATTGGTGATGCTGTCAACTACTGCTATATCATCAGCATTGCTCTGTCCATCGGCAATCACTGTGACACCGAGCCCTACTTCAGGATGGAAAGAGACACTAACGTGAGTCCTATGGCAGTAATAAGAGGCGAAAGTCAGGTCATACAGCTCTGTTGGGACACCATTAATAATGTGATACAACAAGGCCCATCGGTTATTAGGCCATTCAAATCTCCTTTACAACACCACCAACGAGTCACACAGTCCACCAGCGGGAATGGTGTTCCGACACCAGTCCTCCTCTAATATGAGCCAACACCAAAGCCTAAATTGAGATGGTGACTTTTTGTGGGGGTAATGACTTCCACTCGCAAAGCACACACCGTCACATGTTCTTAAAAAAAAATATATACATTCGTATATTTCCCAATGTTGGGATTTCTTCCTTTTTCACTGTTATAAATTGTTGCAGTGTGATGTAATACTGGTTTCACACTGAGTAAACTAAATGGGATTTAAACACCTGGTTTTCATGTATTTTTTGGCTTTGTCAAAAACACTTAAAAACCTTTTTTTGTAACCCACACGTGTAAATACATTTTAAGAGATCTTGTGATTCTTTGATTCTTTCCGATGGATTTAATATTTTAACACCAGAGACAGCACAAAAACAAAACACAACAAGCTCAGTTTTAGCACATCCGTGAAACTCATACACGGTACAGTGCCTACATATATTATGTACCAAATATCTATAAGTAAAATGGTCTTTTATTGACTTTTTGGTCGCAAAATTGTTGTAAGCCCCCTGATCAACGGCACGGCAGACACATTTCAGGGGTCCCTACGCTAATCCTCAATTCTTAATACCTGTTGTAATAACATGAAGAATGATTTATAATAAATCTGTCAATATTAGTTGCAAATTCTTTCTAAGTCTATTGAAGCTTTTTATTAACCTTACATTACCAGGAAAGCACTCTGTATCAGAGTTGTCACAACCACACTGCAAGCAATCAAGTCACCTGAGTGGAAAGATGCTATGGAGTGAGCCCTTAACCATTTCAGATGTGGGAGGGGGTAAGCTTCAATTAGGTAGGAGGTGGCCCGCCCTCCAAACAGCCCAAGGACTTTAAGCTGAACAAGAATTGTAAAACTGACACCTACAACTCCTATTGAACCCCCAGAATCACCACAAGCATATATTAAGCATATGAGTGTCAGAGAGGATGCTATACTGAGCATGGCAATATATATTTAAACACGGCAGAACATAAACACAGACAAAGCTCGTTTTAGCACATCCGTGAAGACTCATACCACGGTAGCAACAGTGCTAATATATATGTACAAATATCTATTAGTAAAATGGTCTTTCAGTTTTACACTCAGGGTAACTGCTTGCTTGTCAGTGTGGTTGTGACAACTCTGATAGCAGAGTGCTTTTCCTGGTAATGTACAGGTAATAAAAGCTCAGATCAGACGTAGAACTTTGGCAACTAAGATTGACAGATTTATTATACTCATTCTTCCTGTTATTACACAGGTTTTAGAATTTATATTGTGCCAGATCACAGGGACCCCTGAAATGTGTCTGGCCGTGCCGTTGCTCGGGGCTTTACAACAATTTTGGTCCAAAAATGTCAAAACTAAAAGACCATTTTACTTAATAATAGATCTTTGTGACATATATATTTAGGCACTGTACCTGTGTATAGTTTCACTGGATGTGCTAAAACTGAGCTTTTGTCTGTGTTTTATGTTGATCTCTGGTTAAAATATATATTGTCAGTGAGTGGCAGCATGCTGGCTGGGTGCATATGGGGGGGGGTATTGAGGGCATATTGAGTCAGCAGGATGCGTGTATGGGGGATCGGGGAGGGGGGGTTTTTATTAAATATTTACCAGGAAGTAAACATTGAGAGTTACCACTCTCGTTTTCCACGTATTTTCCCGGGCCTAGAGATATAATTGACAATACACGGGTACAAATACAGTTACAATTAAGTGAACAGGGTTAATACATTATATAGCAAGACATGGCATGGACAGTAACCGACACCTTATTCTTTATTCGAGTGTGGTCGTTACCCCACCCCACGCAATCCGGAGAAATCTCCTGCTTTTGCTAGTTGCCGCACCCTCTTGCTCTGCCGCGCTCATCTCGTCGTGCGTAACTCCACGCGTCTCTTGAGTCTTTAACGACTTTCCCCCATTGCCCTCTCTTCCCTTTCTCCCCTAGTTAGGCCGCTGGTGTCCCTCATCGCGTTACCACAAGCGGCATTGGGTTCGGGGGACTGCCTGGCCTGACCCGGCAGCCCTGTTAGGAGAGCGCCCCGCTCGTGATTGGCCTCTTCCCGCTGCTTCGGTCGCGCGCCCGTCCTCTCACTCATTCTCTCGGGCTCTGACGGTCCCCTTCTACTGCTGCGGCAGAGAACGGGCATGCTACGAAAAAACTCTGCCGCAGCAGTACATTTAACGGGTTTCTTCTGACTGGCCTGACCCAACCCAATCTCACATTGGCCCCTGTGGGCTAACTAGTCCCCGTTACAGTGTGAATGGTCCTGGTGTGCACCTTTGGCTACTGACTCCTAGTCTCCCTCCCCGCTGAGTTGGTGTGTGGGGAGATGCCAACCCAGACCGGCAGCTGATTTGTAGTGCTGAGTCCTACCTATTCAGTGCGCGCTCCCACCTCATTCAGGATCCCCGCGTCCGCTTGGGGGATGATTCTGTTGACGACTCCTCTTGGTGCGTCTCTCTCTTCCTCTGGCACTGACTCCACACTTACACAGACACGAGAGTGTGTTAATCAGGAATATCTTTATTAGTAGCGGTGGGGGCCAGCTGGCCTCCACAATGGGGTGTATTCAGCCCTCCATTGTTCACCTACTCCCTTTGAAAGGTATTGTCCTCCTGAATTAGGGATTCCCCCTATCCCCGCAGTGATATCTATTCTGTTCCAGTCCCTGGTCCACAGTAATCATTATCAGCTACTATACACATAACCCCTTAGGCAGACGCCTCCTCCTTCTCCTAATCACTTGGCAACGTCCTAACTTGAATCAGTGCTGTGTCCTTAGGTATCCTCTTGGGGCTGGCACCACCTCTGCTGACATCACTACCATGGAGTCATAGCCTGTGGACACTCCCATCCATACATAGGGCACCTTACACAGGGTGTGAGGGCAAACCTCCATGATTACTGCTGGCATGCCCTATAACCTACCAGGCCTTACTGTCAGCAGGAGAGATGACTGCAACCATTTTACAGCACCCTGGTTCACATTCTCCCCTGGTGAATCGGCCGCCATCCCCCCGGCTGGGACCTAAAATTTTTTTGGAGTACCTTTCTCCAGGAAGCCTGTAAACGGAAACACCCATCAATCAGTGAACAATAACATAAATGACATCCCTCATTGCGCCAAGCCTGACCCCGTCCAGCAGCCGCGAACCGCACAACAATTGTCTAGTACCCCACCACTAAAATATGAGTTTTTACTAGGGTCAGCTTTTTAACCTCAACCTCCCGACCACCATGTCAGGACGTGGTAGTGGCGCGGCAATCCCACTCCAGTCTATATTTACCCTGTGTTTGTGAATTTTCCCCAATACTCCAAACCCTCATTAGTGATCTACACTATCCTCGGACCTTCGTCCAGTTACGTGCACCCCCCTTATTCCCCATGTACATCTCAAATAGTTTTCCCGTAGCCAGCTATCCCTATTCCCTCAATCTCCTCCATAAGGGGTTCAGGGCATACGGGTACTCCAATCGCAACCAACCCGTGGGACGCCTTGTACTTAGCGACAATGGCCGCTCCTCGCCCTGCTTATCGCTGGTCAGCTCACAGGGCATTCCCTCTCGGCCGGCAGCACCCATGATGGGGTTTTCATCCCAGGGTCTATCTACGGTCTGATATGATGTCAGGACCCTGGTGCTCTATTTCCCTGGCGCTCGATTTGAACCACCTCTCTTGTAGTCTCCCTATCCCTCTGGCGCGGGTGTGAACTCTCCTACTCCCACCAGTATCTACGCATCCTCTCCATCCTCCCTTCGGATAAGACTCGCGTACGATCCATCCGGGCCACATAGCCCTCAAATAGGGGATTCCACCACGGTCCTTAATGTATCGGAGTCCATGGAGTCACCTTCCTCCGCATCCCCCCATGAAAAATAACCACCCCCGATGTTCTTTCAGAGTGTTCCCGGTTTAGAGACCACACGATATGACCCCGGTGCCTTCCTCTGCTCTCGGGTATGTTAGGCACCCACCACCGGTCCCCGCTGCCTTACCCAGGTGGCCCATCCACCCCTGAAACACCCATCCGTAGCACAACTGCTCAGTCTCTTCTCTCTCCCAGTCCGTTCCTCATCCACTCCCAAGGACACCTCCTCACCATCCAACTAGGCGGGGACCCCCGGGGACAGTGGCTGGTGCAAAGGAGGGCCTTATCTAGGCGTGGGGGTTGGGCATAGAAAAAACAAAAGCTATCGGCCGCCACGGGGTTACGACCGTTCCCGGCTGTCAGTTTACGTTCGGTAGACGGTACCTCACCCTTCTCAGTCCGGCTGGCTCGGCCCCTGCCAGCTCGTGTCTTTTTGTGGTAATCCGGAACATCCACCATCCAGCACACAGGCCACCAGCCACAGACATCCATGTGCCACAGGCAGCCGGCAGTCTCAGGGGGTTCCAGCCAAGCCAGCCAGCAGGATGCCGCCCACACACGCATCCACCACACTCCAAGCAATCTCCAGCACCATGGGCAAGCACAGTCCAACA
>WSYH01006093.1:0-40211 GCA_036426205.1 Ascaphus truei | reverse complement strand
AAGGGTTAGCTTTGGTTTTAAATTGTGTTTTCTGGTTGGTACTTACAGTATATATTGATTTTGGTTTACTTGATTGGTTAAAATAGTTGACTTGTTTGGAAGTGTTTGTATTTACTGGTAGAGTAGCTTGCAATTATATTGTTAACATTCATTTGCAGAATGTATGTGGTGCATAGATTTTATGCATCATTTATACAATGTAAATGCAATGTACTGTGTGGATTGGAATGTTATGTTTTATATTGTAAAATCAGTTAGGATTATTAAATGGATTATTATTATTGTCTGTATAGAGAAGCGTTATCTGTAGGACAGTATGATTTTGATAACCATTCTGCATGTATTTGTATATTGGTTCATCATGTGTGTACAGTATATATACTGTATACTGTATATATATATTGTATACTGTGTATTGTATACATAATGCATTGGCTTGAGGATTGGCTTGTGTAATACGAGCTTGAGACAAAAGGTGGCACTGAGTGCTCATTTGCATGTCCGATCACGTGGTCGGGCCCTTTAAACCAAGCAGAGGGATACCGGCACCCCCTAAAGGGGGCTGTATCTCGGGGAGCAGGGGGTTCCCAGACCTGAAACCAACGCGGTTCAGCTCCCGAGACCCCCTGCACATCTACACTATAAATAAAAATGTATTTAAAATAATTTTTAATGTGTCGCTGTTTGCGCAGAGAGAGCAGCGGATCTCTCTCTGCTGCAAACACATCTCGCCCCCAGTATGTGCATATACAGTACTGTATGTGTACAGTACTGTATGTTAGGGGTTATAGGGGCTGTTGTTATACAGTATATATATATATACAGTATATATACTGCATTACAATTCACTATAGGGGACGGCTTCAAGAGAACAGCTCGCAAGTGCCCTCATGTGTTTTTACACGGCATTGCAGTATTGTAGCTAGCCGGAATAAAATGCTTCAATCCCTGCCGGGAAAATAACGCAATGCACTCAGGCAGAAAACAGTCACAAACCTCAATACACCCGAGTATACCCGAATTCGCGGGACTAGCCGAGCTCAAATAAAGTGTGTCGCCAGTGTAGACCCAAATATCTTTCTACCCTTGTGGTATTTGTCTTCATCTAGTTCTGCTACCGACGCTGGGTTAGGGTTCAGGAGTTCTTCTCTCATCTTTGGAGATGGCTACTACTTGGGAGTAACTTTCCATCACAATGATTCACTCTCAGAGGACAGAGCCAGATCTGCGACCTTTATATGAGTGTTTGTTAAAAACAGATGGCGCACAAATAATAAAGGCAATTTCAGCTGCTCAGCAGCATTTATATCATCCATGGTAATAAATTCATAGTGGGGCCCACCAGCAGAAGGAAACACTGCGCTGAAGGATTCAAGCTTCTAGTGGAAGGTTTGGCAGCCGCTTAGGTCCTCCGAGTGATGTTGATGGGACATTTAGTGGGGCCCATTTTGCTGTGACAAAATAACTGCAGGTGTTCACCCACAGAGGGATCCTCCGCTGCAGCCGATCCATCATTGGAACCACCGCCACCAGCAGTTTTTAAAATATATTTTACTACTGGTTAGGGTAGGGGTTTATTTAAGGGGTTTTAGTGGTTAGGAGAGTGGTTCATTTAAGAGTTTTAGTGGTTAGGATAGGTGTCACGGGAGGGAGAAGAAATTTGGCGCAACTGCGCATGTCTGAAGAATGAAGCTCCCGGATGTATCTTGAAAAAAACTTTATTGCACAGAGGGGGAGATCGCGGTGTAGCCCTTGTGTGTGCAATAAAGTTTTTTTGAAGATACATCCGGGAGCTTCATTCTTCAGACATGCGCAGTTGCGCCAAATTTCTTCTCCTTTCCTGACGTCCCAGATGGCGGCACACAGGAGCTGGCGAGGAGAGCGGGTCCCAGACCGAAGGAGCAGGTGAGGTAAGATTGATATCCCCCTGCACCGGTCAACTCTGTGGCCATGCCAAGCTCCCTCGCACTTAGCTCCAGTGTCTGACACACACCCACTGGGTGGTACTTGTGTTATACACAGAAGCGCAGGACAGATTCTCTTGCAATTAGGTGTCACGGGAGACCAGGTTTATTAACACCTTTTATACTGGGATCATTTGATTGAGCAAGACAAGGAGGTAAAACAAACTGTAATTTATTCCACGAAAAGACGTACACACAAAGTAACACAGTTTGAACTGAAAACACACTTACTGGGAACGGGGCTAACAAAATAAACTTTCTTGGAACGAAATGTTAACAACTGACATCTGTAGGAGCTCTTTCCAATGACGGGGCAGAGTGCATACATGGGCACCCGCAAGAGCCTTGTGATATAGGCTCGTCTCAGCTGGTATGTAGATATGGTTACGGAAGATTCCACTCATGACTGTACAGGACTGCTCTATCTGCCACATTCGTCACTACAGCAATTAGACTTAGTGATTAGTTTTATTAGTTGTACAATAGATAGCTTTGCTTACATCACATTACTGTTTTGAGACCCCTCAGATAATAGAGGTAGGTCTCTGCACAGCCATAAGTTTTGGGAGCATGATTCTGTCCCAACAGTAGATGTACTCACTTTTATTTTGGAAGTATTGCTTAAGTGAGCACCAATGGCTTTGCTCAGTTAAATGTATGGTGTGAACAGACAGTTCTCCAACTTTTTTCAGAGTTGGTAGGATCACAGATCCAACCCACCCTCCCTGTCTTCTAGTGCAGCGTCATCTGTGCTGCTTAGAGTCTATATGAAGGAAAGGGTACTGTATATATGTAAGCAAACTTTCATGTGTACTTTTACATTATACCTACACTCAGTGAACAGTAGGCACTCTTTGGATGATATTGGTTTAGAAATCTCCTTTTGATCTTATTCTCTAGATATAACATATAGGGGGTCTATGTGCACTACTGACTCTTATACACCTGGCTCTGCAAGAGCTAAAGGGTTTCTGAGTGTATATCAGTTTAACAGTGAATATGTTCAATACATCTCCATATCAGTTTACAGCTTTACCAGACTCCACTTTCTCTGTTCAACATTCATCAGAGATAATAGGTGCGGTTTCAATAGGTAATAATAGTTACTCGCTGTTCTAGCGCTATTTTATCTGTGTTTAGGTTTATATTCATATAATTACTAAAATGTATTTATTTTTCTATTAGTAGAGTTCGTGTGCGTCCTAGTAGGGTCCTCTCTCTCCCATGTTTTCCAACCCCGCTACATAGCCACAATCTGAAAGAAGTTTCTCTGCAAAACCCAGCCTAAAACTCACAGTCTAGCAAGCTCCTCTGGGTAGGACTCCTGGAAAGGTTGAAACACAAACTGTACTGTCGCATAATTTACACACAGTCACAGTGATGCACATACAACTGTCAGGTCCAAGAGCTGACACTCTAGGACCTTCAAACACGGATCAGGGGTAACCAAGTGGGCTTAACCTTTATTATTGAGCCTGGTTACACCCTCACCATCACACCTCCATGTCACGGGAGACCAAGACTTATACACAAATTAATACTGGGATTCTGCCCTGAGCACACAAGTTGAGTAAAATAAATTGTAATTTATTTCTTTTCAGACAGACACACAAATTTTCACAATATACACTCAATAAAACACTTACTGGGATGGGGAAACGAAAACAATTGTCCTTGGAACGAAACAAAGTCTCTGGGCACCCCTGCACGCATGCAAGTTAGTGCGCAAAATGATCCGTGTAGCAATTCCTGGCTAAGGGCGCAACCTGTCACCCCTCTATTTCAGCCAACAGGAAAAAGTTAAATCAGTCCTTACAGGGTTCGTTCGGGAACCCTTAGCTCTAACGAATTCCAGAAGAGGGTGTAAATCTTCATTGCGATTCACACTCCTGAACTGCAGACGCTGGAACTGTAACGCTCGGCCTGCCCACAAGCCAGACGAGACCCCAGGACTGAGGTGGAAAGGAGTAATACCACACACTTAACAGTAAACGGGGGCACGGCCGGAGTGTGGAAGTAGCGTAGATGGTCCAGGTAACAAAAATAGATAAGGTACCGTACTTAGAACAAAGAGACAAAGGCGCACTGCCAGGGAGTCAGGTGGTGCAAAAATCGACTCCATTTATTTCAGAAAATCTCTGATAAAAAACATAGCCCCAGGAGGTTGTTTGTTGCCCCCCCTGGGGCTATGTTTTTTATCAGAGATGTTCTGAAATAAATGGATTCGATTTTTGCACCACCTGACTCCCTGGCAGTGCGCCTTTGTCTCTTTGTTCTACCTACATTCGGATTCCCTACATGGCTGGCACGCCACAGTGGACCCCTACAGACAGCATAAATGGGTAAGGATCATTTATTTTATGTTTGACCATTATAGCTGAGTACTCTAACCTGGACTGCCTTTATCTTTACTCTGAGGATATCATCCTACATACTGTTATGAGTGACTCACTGGCCATTCCATCATATACCCACACTGTTATTCTGGGGTCCACGAAGATTGTTCAATGCTGATTTAGTTGTAATAAGATTGGAGCACCCCTTGACCCCCCTTTTTTTGACAAGGTACCGTACTTGCCAACTCCAGCGGTGGAAGGTAAAGTCCGTAAGCCAATGGTCGTGGGATGGAAAGAGCAGCGTAGTAGAGTGTCCATAACCCTGGGTCGTGGAGTGGAGAAAGCAGCGTAGTAGATTGTCCGTAAGCCGTGTCCAGGGGATATAGAAGTCTGCAAGGTAGAAAGTCCAAAGCCAAATCCAAGGGGTTCCAGAGAGCAGCGTAAACGAAGTCCAAAGCCAAAGGTCAAAATCATGGGAGGTCAGCAGAATATCCAGGGACAGGAACAGGAACTGAAAGAGAGAAGGGGCCAGGCAACAGTAGACAGCACCAAGGTACAGAAGCTATGGAGGAAATGGTGAAGGGAGACTAAATAGGGGGATGGTACCTATCAGAGGAAGGGGAGGGATGGAGGAGTGGCCCGAAGGATTACCTGATAGGGGAGAAGTGTCTGGGATGCTGGGGCCTATCAGAGTGAGGGGAGGAGCGGCCCGGGGAAGGATCAGAAAGGGGAGAAGGGCGTGTGGGGCGGACATGATGGAGCAGGGGCAGGGAAGCGCGTGATGCATGCGCCGCGTCAGAGGAGGCGGAGTCAGGCGCTCGGCACCAGCAAATGGAGGCCTGGGTCCGCGCACGCCCGTAAGGTTGATGCGCGTGACCTGGAAGTGTGGGGGCAGCCGTGGAGGGGGCCGCAAGGAGTGAGGGATGCCACCGGGGAGCCTGGGAGCCACGGATTAAAGGTAAGGAGGCACTGGAAGCGGGTGTACCCGCAGCGCGGATCCTTACAGGAACTTGGTTAAAATCAGATGAATCTGACTGGGACTGGGCTGTAGGCATTTTTATAGGGTTCAGGGTCCTATACTTAAAATATGCACCCAATCCCGCCCGTGGGAATATTTTCCCCACCTATCCCCGACTTGCCAGTTCTTTGCTGAAAGGGCAGGGGCTGCCTTCTGGCTTGCACGGAGCCTGTGCCAACTTCACACCTGAGCTTCTTAGCATACCATGGTCAGCACCTTACCTTGGTGACACTGAGTCTAGTACGCATACTTGACACCGGTATCTGGCACTCACAATATCCCGGCTATCCTCACACCTAGGATTGCTGAGACTTTTAAACTCAGGACTTCTCATAAACATTGAGGTGGCCTCTCTGCAAGGGCCTTTTGAAGTATGGGATTTAAAAAACCCTCAGTTCATTCACCCTGAGCATATCTGCATGCTAAAGGATTTTTCCTGAGCTTACAGAAAAAAGCTTCCTTGCCTGTACATTTAAAACCAACAGTATAACACAGTTTATTAAAACAATATGTTCTGCTTGTGCTACTACCATACATTTTACATGTGTGTGTATGATTTCCTGCCTACACTCCAAAAATTAGAGTGCTACAGTAGCTTATTTCATCCTTTTTTAATTGAACGGTCTATGATGTGGTTTGTGGTTTTAACCCCGTTCCCACGTCAATTGACTTTCTCATTTTCAAGTTAGGAAGCTAACAATGTAGCGGATACATTTTGACAGGAACCACTTCAGCTAGATCGCAAACCACTTACTCACTTAGCAGGAAAGGGGAAGGATCGATGGTCCAGCCGCTCCAAAAAAGAAGTGGAACTCACCAGCAAGGAGGTTAAAAACACTAATTTATTAAACTACATAAAAACAAAATAACGACCATACAACCTCTCTTCCACCCAGTGGTGAGAGAGTGTTGTACTGTTCGTTATTTTGTTGTTTATGTAGTTTACAAATTAGTGTTTTTAACCTCCTTGCTGGTGAGTTCTACTTCTTTTTTGGAGCGGCTGGACCATCGATCCTTCCCCTTTCCTGCTGTCACGTGACGGGATCAGCGTTCACCACCGGATGCGGATGCAGCCGCAGACACGGAGGGAGACGCTTCCGCATTCACAGCGTCAGGACCTGATCGAAGCAGTCACGCGGAGCGGTGATCTGGTGACTCGCGTGGACTCCACACCGGGCTTAACATGGCCAGGGCTTGGGACTGAGTAAGTACCTCTTGTTCCATTCAACTTACAGCCCTCTCTTGCTTGTACTGTGAACCAGTCCCCTTTTTCCTCATCCCGGTGTCAACTCCATTTACTATTCATTATTGGTTTTGCCCTGCCTGGCAATCATTACACGTGCTCTTAGAGCTTTTACACGGTTTGTTGCTTTCCACTTACTCACTTAACCTTGCGGTTGCGAGGTCGAGAGCTCAGATATGGATACCTATACTTTCAACGCGGCCACCCATACATAGCCACGCGTCTTCAATCAGCGCTTGGTTTAGCGCTCACAGCTCCCTCCTGTGTCTAAAATCCAATTGCCACAGTTTGTATACATTCCTATTACTGCAGCCAGGGAATAGACTGCAAAATTGGGACAAGAAAGATGGTGTAGGAGAAAACATATCAGTGTGATGCACATACAGTTAACCGTTAAAATATAAAGTTCCAGCACTCACTGACTCAGAGAAAATACAATAATGTGGGTTATGCCAAAATGATAAGTGGTTTAATATAAGCACAAGATAATATTTGGAGTGATGCGGCACAAATGCACAAACACGAATGATACAAATATGGTGATTGGGGTGAACAATACAGGGATAGGGAGTGGGACAACACTAGGTAAGGAGAGTGGGGACAGCACAAACAAGGGGGAGGGTAATCAGGGGGGCAACATTTCGGGGGGTACCCCTTCTTCAGGCCTATTCCCTCAGGTCTAAAAAGACCACAAGGTACTTCCCTTAACCCTGACACCCCAAAAAACAGAGCAGCACTCAAAGAGCAACAGAATGCAATAGAAAGGTCAAACAAGCAAAGTACTGAGTACACCAGAGAAAATGCAATATGCAAAGTGAGTCAAACCATCTGGTTGAATGACCACAAGTCTCTCTTTCTCTATCTCTCTCTTTTCACTGGGTCTTCCTGGTTCCGTTAGCACTCTGCACATTCATAATCATTCTGAAAAAGTTCAGTCCGCGCTCTTGCTTCCTAAGATTGTGGAAAGTTAATTCCTCTCTTTCCTCTTGCAGCTCCTGGTGTTCGAGGCGTCTTCCCCCACCTCAAAGATGGATCCCAGCGGAGAACTCCATCGGCAGAGCCAGCAACCAAGAAAAAGAAAGAACACAGGAGCACACCAAGGTAAGAGTATTGTATTAAAAAGTAAGCAATAAAAAGTAGTAACTTACATATAATAAAACTTTAATGAATCCCGATATAGGCGATGTCTTTCTCCGGCAGGCACCACTTGTGACGGTATGCA
Source organism: Ascaphus truei (assembly GCA_036426205.1). Taxonomy (NCBI): domain Eukaryota; kingdom Metazoa; phylum Chordata; class Amphibia; order Anura; family Ascaphidae; genus Ascaphus; species Ascaphus truei. The sequence goes on along the minus strand of WSYH01006093.1, from coordinate 32,428 downwards.
GGGGCGATGATAGGATCTTCCAGGTAACAGTCCCACGCGCTGGGGCTGTCTCTGTAACACTGTGACACTGTTCGCGTCAGTCCTCCACGAGTGTGAGCGTGGTATGGCGCGAAGTGCGCATGTGTGAGAATGAAGTCCCCTGTAGTCGTCCTGGGTGCCTGTCCGTTAGGAAACTCGTAATAGGGAAAGTAGTCAAGTGTAATAATAAAAGATACATATATAATATATATATATATATGTTCGAACTGCCTGAACAGGGCCTGAAAAAAGACTTCTTCGAGTCCCTCTTCCTCAGGATGAGGAGGGGGTTTCAGGAAGATATAACAACAGCGCTAGAGGGGATTAGATCTGACCTCGGCTCCATAACGAACCGCACAAATGAATTAGAATCCAAAATGGACGAAGTCACACGTGCACAGTCCAACACTGAGGATGAAGTATCCAGGATGGGCCACACTATAAACGAGCTGAGAAACGCCTTAGAGGATCAAGAGAACAGAGAACGCAGGCAGAACCTGCGCATCAGAAACATACCAGAAACATACCAGAATCTGTTTCTCCTGACACCCTCCAGGCTTACCTTCGCAAGGCCTTTCTACTACTAGTCCCTGACCTGACTGATCATGACCTCCAAATGGAGCAGGCGCATCGGGCCCTAGGCCAATGGTCGGCTGACCTGAACCGCCACAGGGACGTGATCATCAAACTAAACGTACGCCACAAAAGACAAAATCATGTCCGCCTGTAGGGATAAAGGTGACCTCCAAATCGAAGGCGAAAACATCCAGATAGTATACTGTATAAACGCTTGATAGTGAGGGGAAAAGAAAAGAAAAAGAAAGAGAAAAAAAAAAACGTACACACAATCTTAGGTGTGCAGAGTATAAATCAGATCCTGATCCCTCCCCCTTCCTCCCCATCCATTCCTCGACCACAAAAATACCCCCCCCAGGAACTTCCAGCTTCAGAAGATGCAAAGAATACCTTGCCCTCACGGTATTTGTGTATAAATAATTAATAGATTTAGCCTAAAAAAGATATGCATATCTATATTCTCGCTGGACCCTCAACACTTAAAGAAACACTGCATGCATAAAGTAACTTATCACAAATGTTATACATATGCTCAGATCTGACATATACTTAGACTCCGACCGAGAGACCCCACCAATGTTGTTCTCCTCTCCTTCCCCCTCCCTCTTCTCCCTCCCCATCCCCCTCCCTCTCCCCTCCACCCCTTCCCCTCCTCTCTCTCCCTCCCCCCTTTTCCCCCTCCCTCTCCCCCTCTCCCACCCTTGCCCCCACCCCTCAAAGGTTTAAACGTAATATAAGTCGGTCCATATATCTGTCAGTTGCAAAGGCAGACCACGGATGTGAACGAATTTAAATGTTTGTAAGGTTTATCCTATGTTTATTGTAAAAAATTTGTATATCCAATGGAGGGTGCTTGGTCTGAGGCTTCCGACCAGCACCATGTTCTGTGACCCAGGAATCTCTCCAGGGGTATTCACCCCCACAACCTCACGCACGACGGTGCCTGAGGACGCTTTTTCTGGGCTAACAAAGAGCCCGTCTACCCCTTTCCCCCCTTGTTTTTCTCCCTCCTTCCTAGTGTCTTTTCCCTGCCTCCCCTCCTCCCTACCCCCAGTGCACCCCCCCAGGGCAGGCCCCCACTAACACTAGATTGTCCTTCAGCCAGGTTCCCAAAAGAGTTCCCAACGCCCCCCACTCATCCCCCCCTCAAGCCCCCCCTGTGGGAATTTAAGGGGGCGCGGAGATCCTTTCTCCGTAACCCCCCCAAAATTTAAATAATGTCTTCCATCAAAATTATTTCGCTAAACGTGAAGGGGCTCAACTCCCTGAGGAAAAGAAAATTATCATTGCAGGAATTCAAGAAAACCAAGGGAGACATTATTTTTATACAAGAGACCCATTTTAACTCTCCATCCCCTCCAAACACGTTCGCAAGGTCCTTCCCACAGGCATTTTACGCGTCTTCCCCGAATAAAAAACGAGGAGTAGCGATACTCCTCAAAAGCAATGTCCCATTTGCTCTCACAAAATCTCTCCCTGACCTTGAGGGGAGATACCTCCTTATTCAAGGCACACTAGCAGGCACCCCCATCTCACGCCACAATCTTTACACTCCTAATGAAAACCAAATACCTTTCCTAAAAAAAAGTACTGGAGTCTCTTGACCAACAATCCCTTGACTCGTTAGTGATAGCAGGAGACTTTAATATGGTACTTTCCCCAACCTGTGATAAGTCAAAGCGCACAACACTCATCGTGAAAAATGTAATAAACTATGTTTATTTATACAGAGGCGGCACATTTTATTTGAGTGCGGCTAGCTCCGCAAGCCTGGGGATGCCCCGGCATGCTAGCCGCACTCCCTTGGCGTGCGCGCGTCATCGACGCGCGGTCACGCGTCATCGGGTGCCTGCGCCCCCTGCACGCGCGTCCAGGGCTCCCCGAGGGAGCCCTGGTGTCCCGCGATGTGGGGGACGGCGGCAGGGGGTTCCGGGGGACCCGGCGGACCCGGCGAGCGGAGGGAGAAAGCCCCGATCGGAGGGCGCTCCGCGGCTTCGGCGCGCGCCAGGCACATCCCGGCGCGTGCCTGGTTACTGCTGCGGCCGAGACCGGGCAAATGCTCAAATAAACTCGGCCGCAGCAGTAAGGTGTTTCAAGGTTATGCGTACATCAAGGTAGATTAATCAAGCATAGAGCCACAGAGTGGCAGTTACCAGCGTCTGCAACCAGGAACCATCAGAGCTTCACTCTCCTTTCCACCTACAGGTAGGTGAAATGCAAGATAATTGATGACTCTGCCACAGTCTCAAGGTCCTGTAAATAGCGTCAATACGCTTAGTAGATCCTGGGGAGTGGTTGTCCTTTGCTCGCAAGTAGTACACAGGTTCCTCTGCAGACCTCACTGTGTTTCCCAATCAGTCAGGCAGCGTGACGGCGTGGTCCCGCAGGCCCTTCTGTGACATCAGAGCGCCCGCTCTGCTTTGAGTAACAGCGTCTGCCAGTAATGATTCAGACCTCACTTGGCAACCACAGTGGCAGGCAACCGCGCGGCACATGCGCAGAAGAGGAAATCAACTCGGTGTTCAGCAAACCGTTTGACAACAATAAAATACACCTTGGAATATGAATAATAAAAGTATATAGGTTGAATGGTATCTCTCCATGAGTTTATTACATTTTTCACAATGAGTGTTGTGCGCTTTGTTTGTTTTTTTGTTACTGTGATAAGTCAACCTTCTTAGCTACCCAGCATTCCTCCCTAACCCAGAAAAAATCCAAAAAATTGAGAGAGTTTCTCTCTGGTAGATATCTGGAGGGCACAGCACCAAGGTCAGAGGGATTACACCTTCTTTTCAGCCCCTCATCAGTCTTACTCTAGAATTGACTATTTTCTAGGTTCCAAAAATTTCTTCCAGGCATCCTCCCACTCAGACATAGGCCCAATAACCTGGTCCGACCATGCTCCTGTCAAACTATTCCTCTCTCTCCCCTTCGTAAAAAACAATATATATAAGTGGAAATTATATGATTCTCTCCTCAACGACCCAAAAGTAAAACTGACTATTAAACAAAAACTCTCTAGCTTCTTCAAAATAAATAAAGGTTCTGTCTCTTTCCCGGCAATGTTATTGAAGGCCCATAAAGCTACCATTAGAGGCGACCTTATTTCAATTGCGTCTTTTCGGAAAAAGGCTAAATATAAATTACAAAAAGAATTAACAGAAAAAATCATAGAATTGGAACAGCATCACAAGAATAACCCATCCAAAGCAGTATATAAATTACTAAATAAAACAAGAGCAGCACTAAAGCATTCGCAACTCGAGGAGGTAGAGAGAGCCCTTAGATAGACCAACCAGAGGTTCTATGACAGGGGCAACAAGGAGGACAGGTTACTAGCAGCAAAACTTAGAAGCATGAAAGCCAAGACCCAAATTAATAAGATCCGCACCAAGACGGGGCAAACAACCTATGCCGAAAAAGAAATTGCCCAAGAATTTGCCAACTTCTATGCGGAACTCTATAATCTCCACCCCCAGGAGCAACGTCTTAGTAGTGCTACGCTGGCCTCCCAATTCCTAGAGCACCGTAATCTGCCCTCCCTAATGGGAGAGGAACTGGTTTCCCTCAATAAGAAAATAACCCAGGAATAACTATCCAAAGCCATTAAACCACTCAAATTAAACAAGTCCCCAGGGCCCGATGGATTCTCCAACGGTTACTATAAGACCTTTATGTCGACCCTATCCCCCTCTCTCCTTGATTTGTTCAATTCCTTCCTAGAGTGGGAACCGATTTCAGCCACAATCACATCGGCTAACCTAGCAATCATTCATAAGGAAGGTAGGGACCCGCTTGACTGCGGTAGCTACAGACCAATCTCCCTACTTAACACAGACCTCAAACTCTACAGCAAGATCTTAGCGAACAAATTAAACCCAATCCTCCCCAGACTAATTCACACCGATCAGGTGGGTTTGTGTCGGAGAGGCAGGCATCTGACAACACCCGGAAAATCATAGATATTATTGACCACGTGCACCTCCACAAAACCCAAGCAATGATTCTCAGTCTCGATGCTGAAAAGGCATTCGATAGAATCAAGTGGGCCTTCCTAGACCAAACAATGTCAAAATTTGGTTTCAGTGGCCCATTTCTGGAAGGCGTTAGAGCCCTCTATCAAAATCCCACAGCATATATCAAACTACCCGGTGGGCTAACGGACCCAATCCAGATTAAAAACGGCCCTAGACATGGCTGCCCCCTTTCACCTCTACTATTTGCAATCTCGATAGAACCTCTAGCAGCCAAAATTAGGGATGACCCAAGAATTCAAGGTATTAAAATCGCTGAGACCGAACATAAAATCTCGCTATTCGCGGATGATGTTATACTGACCCTCGCGGACCCCCATACCTCCATCCCCAACCTCCAAGAACTCTTTGACCAATTTGGCCGAGTGTCAGATTACAAAATTAACACGGACAAGTCTGAAGCCCTAAATATCTCCCTACCAGAGCCGACCTGGATGTTACTCCAATCCAACTATAAATTCAGATGGAATGCCTCCCATATCAAATATCTTGGAATCAAAATAACAAATTCTTATAACTCACTTTACCAGGCTAACTACCCCCCCTTATTTAACCAAATTAAAAAGGATCTAGAAACCTGCGCTAAACTCCACACATCCTGGTTCGTAGGATAATCTAAACCAAAATTAATATCCTTCCTAGACTCCTATATTATTTCCAAACCCTCCCCATAGCCATCCCCACGCCCGAGCTTAAAAATGTCCATGCATATTCAATTTCATATGGAATAATCGAAAGCCAAGAGTCCCAAGAGCAGTTTTATTATCCCCCAGAGAGAGTGGAGGGTTGGGGGTCCCGGATATGATTAAATATTATCAGGCGGCCCAGTTACGTCAAGCAGTGACCTGGAACAAAAACCCGGCATCGGCATGCTGGTTAGAGATAGAATCATAATATGCGTCCCCACTGCCCCTGTCAGTGATCCTGTGGGTCAGGAAAGACACGGAGAAAGGATCTAGGAGGTACGACCTGGGTCGATGAGGTGCACGTGGAGCATTTGGCTTAGAAACAAAGGGAGATACGCTCTGTCTACCACCCCCTCTCAATTTACCCCCATCTTTGACAACCCAGAATTCCCGCCTGGGTGTTCTCAGAGACAATTCCAACAATTCCGAGACTCCAATATTAGAAGGGTAGCAGACTTGCTGAAGAAAGAGGAAATACTGTCCTTCCAAGAGCTCCAAAACAAATATCAAGTCCAAGACCTCAACCCATTTAAATTCCTCCAAATCAGGCACGTTATTATAGCGCTCTCCCAAAACCCCAAATTTCCAAAACCGTCCAAATTCGAGTCCCTTTGCCTCAAAGGTTATTACCATAAGGGCTTGATCTCCGAGATATATAGGGGGCTAGGGTCAACAATGAAGAACCCAACCCATGCATATATGCAAAAATGGTGTGCGGACCTCAACCTGCAGCTAGATTTAGAAGACTGGAAGGATGTCTGGGAGGCAGCCTCCAAGACCTCAATCTGTACAATCACTAAGGAAAATATTTACAAAGTTCTATTCCAATGGTACCTAACCCAGAGTAGACTGAGCCAGATCTTCCCCGGCACCCCAGACCTGTGCTGGAGAGGATGTGGTCAAAGAGGAGACATGGCCCATATTTGGTGGTCATGCCCAGAGTTCCAGGGGTTCTGGTCTAAGATCCAGAAATTACTATGCGACACTTCAGGTCTGGAGATTCCCCTGGACCCTTTGACCTTCCAGCTGGGAAAACGGGTTGAGGACCTACCCGCCCCCTTGACTAGACTTATTTCAGCCCTCCTAACGGCTGCAAGGTGTTCCATCGTGGCTGCATGGAAACGAGTAAAAGCCCCCTCACAAAACACAGTCATTAAAAGAATCCACACAGTCATGATGATGGAAAATTTAACAGCCATGCTTAATCATAAAACCCCCTTTTTTACGACACTGGATCGACCGTAGTGGCCATACCCTCCCATAAAGCGCAGACTGTATCAGACCACCCTCTCCCCCCCTCCCTTCTCTCCCCCCATTGTCCCTGTCCCCTCCTACCCCAATCCGTCAGTCTGTCAATTCCCCTCCCCCTTCAGTAAGTCCCCCCCTCCCCCTTACTGACAAAAATGGAAAAAGCTTTATTGGACGCAACAATGTTATTATACATGTTATATATACACAAATATAATGTACCTGTATGCTTATTTTTTCTATCTACAATAAATAAAGAAAAAAGATTGTTTAAAAATAACAAAAAAAACTGTGCTATAGGCCCCTTATTCCTAGCGGGGGGCATTTTAGACATATCGCATATTAATAGGACTGCAGCCAGCCCTGGGCTGCAGAACTCGCACTCTATAGTCACTCTATTTGACTCGGGAACCCAGCCAAGCAGAGAGCCTTTATTTCATAAAGTCTGTAATTTCATGGTCTGTAATTACTGTGATGGGGTGACCGTATAGATAGGGCTGTAGCTTGCGTAGGGCCCATACGATTGCCAAAGATTCTTTTTCAGTAGTGGCATTAGCCACTTCCCTGGGCAATAGCTTATGACTCAAATATACCACATGATGTTCTCCTCCCTACTCTCCCACTTGGCTGAGTACAGCACCGATGTCAAAGTCACAGGCATCAGTCTGCACCAAAACCTTTTTGTCATAATTGGGTGCAGCTAAAATAGGGGCTGTCACGGTAGCCACAGGGTTATAATATACACCAAATACACTGGCGACACACTTTATTCGAGCTCGGCTAGTCCCACGAATTCGGGTATACCCGAGTGTATTGAGGTTTGTGACTGTTTTCTGCCCGAGTGCATTGGGTTATTTTCCAGGCAGGGATTGAAGCATTTTATTCCCGCTGGCTGCAATACTGCACAGTATATATATATATATACTGCATTACAATTCATGAATTTATGCCATCTGGTAGACACATGATGCATTGCAGCCTATTAAATCCTAATCATTATCATTTAACAGATCAGCCGCCCGTCAGCCAGGCATGAACCCAGGCTGGGAAGGCAAACGCAATGGGGCTTGTCAGAGGTGAGGAGCGGCGCATTCCAGGTATCTGCCAGGTACATACTGGGTATTTGCTCGAATAAAGTGTGTCGGTGCAGTACTCTGGGTTGAAATGAATACGACTGTGATATAATAAAGAGATTTTATTCCTTAAAAGACAGGTGGACACACAATGTTGGACAAATAACAAATGGAAATATAGACACTTACTTTGGAAGGGGACAATGAAATAGCCCAGGACCCAGGAACAATTCATGGAATAATAGCGAAAACAACGAAGACAATGGGCATAGAGCTTACAATCACTTATATGGGATTTGGGCTCTATATCCTATCATTGGGTCTCAGGGATTGGAGAACAATTACCTGGACCCAATTACCTTCTGCCAACTCACGTGGGAAGCAAGATAGTTCCTGCCCACAGGGGGTTGGCATTCCTCTAGTCAGTTGGCATTTCCTTAGCCCCACTCTAAAACGTTGGGTCTCCAACTCTGCCAGATGGGGATCTGGACAGGAAAACTCTGACTTTAGGTGTGAATTATGACACTTCATGTGAATGGCCATGTCCTGCTCTATCTCCACCCTGTATATACAATCTGGGGGGATGAGCCTTTGATCAGGGGTTTCCCTGTAGACATACTGTCGCCCTCTAGCCATTAACATACCTCATGGGCCAGTAACTTTCGCGGGCTTTACTGTAGGCATGAAATATAGTAAGCCTACAACATTTTATATATATAAAAATATTCTGTTCTGTTGGGCCAAGCGGGTGGGCTTAAAATTGCCATGCCCTCATGCCAGAGGGGACTCTCCATGGTGGTCAATTTTCAGCTCGCTGCGACCCACCGAACCGGAGATAACAATATTGGATTTTAAAACCTCATGTTAAACAGACTGCATTTCTCTGCCATTGGTCTCAATGGCAGCAACCAGACTTTACACAGTTAACCATACTCCGTTTGGTTAGCCTGAGAGGGCTGTGAATGGCCATGCAACCATGCTGGAGGGGTGACTACCTGGTGTTCGAATCCCAGTCCTCTAGCCCTCACCGAACCAGAGATAAGGGTTTCAGGTTTACACAATTTTACACTTAGCGTCTTTCCTCCGCCATTGATGTGAATGTCGTGGCAGGCGCGACCCTTTACCATGGGCATTGCCCATCGGACATGGTTGGAGTCTAGTGAGGGTGTCCCCATGAGCTAGCAGAAAGAATTTCATTGCTAGCTGCCCTAGAACCAGAGTTACATATTTTAAAAGGTTTTGAACTTGACCGCAACCGAGTTCCCACGGCAATTTAGCGATCAAGGCTCTTTCCATTGAAACAGTAGCGGTACTCGGATACTGCAGTTTGGCAGTCAGCCAACACAGTTATAATGTATCACCTCGTTCTTGGAAAGCGGACTCGAGGTATTTCCCACTGAAATGCATTACGCCATTCATTTAAATGGGGAAGCTCCGCTCATCCTCTCGGGCGCCATCTGCTGGTCTTCCTAGGTATAGGGTCAAAAACCTCGCAATCTCCATTGACTTCTATGGAGCTCCAGTGGTGACCTATGGGAAAGTGCCAGCAAATGGTGGGTGAAAAGGCGGGAAGGGGAACAAAGGGCTATACACATTCAACCAGTTAATCCTTTCCCTCCCGACCTGATCCCAGTATATGTGTTTGGTGTAACCACTGTAGGAGCAGGGAAATACATTAAAACCAAAGGGGAATACATTTTGTACTGAGGCAGGGGAATACATACACATGTAACAATTATCACAGTTAACCCCTCGCCTCCCACACGATGGTAGGGGTGGCCAGCTTGTGGGTAACCCCTTTATTACCAGGCTAGCCACCCCCCACCATGACAGGGGCACTGGCCAGTGTGGTCTTCAGAGCCTGAAATGCCATTTCACAGGCTGGAGACCAGACAACCAGAACTGGGAGTCGCTTCTGTGTCAAGTCAGTCAGGGGTTTAGCCATGGCGCTGTACTGTGGCACAAACCTCCTATAGTAGCAAGCGGTGTCTAGGAAAGCCATAACCTGCTTCTTTGTTTCGGGGATGGGCCACTTCATTATTGCTTCAACCTTAGCTGGTTCAGGCTTCAGATGCCCTCCCCCCACCCGGTGCCCTAGGTGCAACACTTCTGCCCTACTGAGCACTTGGTGGGTTTTAACGTAAGCCCTGCTTCCCTGATCCTTGCTAGCACCGCTGCTTCATGTGCCACATGAGAGTCCCAGTAGCCACTAAACACCGCAATGTCATCTAGGTAGGCCCTGGCATAACTCTGCTTTCTCTCTAACAACCGATTGACCAGGTGGGGCATTCTTCATCCCGAATGGCATCACCACAAACTCATAGAGGCACTTGGAGTGATGAATGCTGACTTCTCCCTAGCCTCTGAGGTCAGGGGGTTTTGCCAATACCCTTTGCTCAAATCCATGGCAGTCCGATACCTTGACCCGCGAGTTCATCCAAAAGCTTGTTCATGCGGGGCATGGGATAGACATCTGAGACCGTCCCTGCATTGAGCTGCCAGTAGTCCACACAGAAGTGGATGATCCCATCCTTCTTGGGTACGAGTGTGACGGTGAATGGGTAACCAGACTAATAATAAAGGTATTATGCCCGGCTGGTTGCCCCTAAACCCTGTTGGGGATGACGAGGTTAATTGTATGGTCACCGTAATGCCATTTTGTCCCTGTATATCAACTGTCATGTCCCCTGGGTCATACCGTAGAAATGGAGTGTCAGTTCTGCAGCTCAGAACCTAGCTGCAGTCCTGTTAATGTATACTGTATTGTGTAGACTGTGCCCGCTAAGCAGAGGGGGCTCCTAGCGCTGTGCAAAGAGTTAATTGAATAAGCGTGCCTGCACTGAGCGGCTACATTGAAGCCCTGAATTACTTAATAAACGACAAACCGCTAAGGGAAAGCCTTAACCACAAACTCAAGTGGATAAGTGGCTTGCGGTCTAGTTGAAGTGTTAGGGTGCAACAATGTATCCTGTGGTCTCGTTATCCAATAAAGGTCAATTGGTGAAGTGCTTCTGCGGTTATTGATCCCGACAAGTAATGCAACATTGTCTGTCGGCTTCTAACCGCAGAATGATTATAAGTCAAACCGCAGACCACATCACAGAGCCCATTCAATTAAGGGATAACTTACGTTAGGAGCAGTTAGCAAGGACTCTAATTTTTGAAATGCAGATGGCTAAGAAATAATCATACACATACATGTTGTTAGAATACCACCAACTCATATAGAAGCCACATATGAAAATAATCCTTGTTTTGGTATTTTAAAATATAAAGATAGGAGCCCATTCCTGTTACCCCGGCAGTGAATCCATTAACATGTGCATATATTTGGGATAAATGAGCCGAGGGATTTCCAACTCCGTACTTCAAAGGGCACCCTGCTGGGCTGGTGCCCCAATGTCTAGAGAAGTCCGGAGTTGAAAGCTTCAGAGACCCTGAAGTGTTAGGGCGGGTGGGATACAGTACCCTGTACCGGTGTGAAGTAGGGGCTGTCAACAAATGGTAGCCGACACCCAGACTTACTGTCATCAGGTAAGGGGTGGGTCCCAAATGCTAAACGGCATAGGTGCTAAGTTAGTTCATGCTCTTAGCAGACCAGGAAGCCACCTCTGCCAGTTTATGAGCTACTGGCAAGTCTGGGATAGGTGTAAAAAGTTATTCCCATGGGGGGATTGGCTGTACAGGTTAAGGATAGGAGTCATAAACCTATAAGAATGCCTGCAGCCCGGTTTTGAATGAGAGTCACCTAAGATTCAGCTAATAAACATCTTAAGCTTCAACCAAGCGTTCCAGCATCAGCGGAGTTCCAGATTGTGAGGGGTTAAAACATTGTAACAAAGAATTGCACCCCTCTACCAGAATTTGTTTGAGCTAAGGATTACCTAACGAATCCTATAAGGACTTAACGAAAAGTTTTCCTTCGGCGGAGTTACAGGGGCTGCATTCCGCGCCCCTAGCCAAGGACTGTCCCACAGCTCTATTCGTGCACCACACTGCTCCCGTGCAGTGGTGACCAGGGACTTGGTATTCGAGTTATTCGTTCCATGGACATTATATTTCGTTTCCCCATTCCAGTAAGTGTATTTTAAGTGTAACTGAAGAATTGTGTGTTTGTCTCAAAAGGAAATAAATTACAATTTATTTTACCCTCCTTGTTGTGCTCGATCCAGAATCACGGTATTAATGTGTTAATAAGACTTGGTCTCTGTGGACGGACGTTCACAGAGGTACACAATTCGGAGGCTTTATAATGTGAAATTATAATAGGCTTTATTGTGCCTGTTCCTTTTCATCAGGAAAATTATCAAAACACAGGGGGGGGGAACAAAGCTTCCATTCACTTGGGAGTATTTCTAGTGAAACACTATGCAATAATTCACATCTCCCTTAGTCAAGCAGTTCTCGCAGCCCCAAAACATATAACATGAAATAAGCAGATATAAGCAGTATCTTAAGAATAAAAGTCTTATCTGTTTCTTGGAGGGAAAATTTCACTTCCTTGTTCAGCTTCAGGTGTAGTAGTTTTCCCTGTGACTTGAAAATCAGCTCTGCTGTGCAGAGCTCAAGACCGGTCAGCTCCAGAGATCTGGGTTTCTTTTGGTCAGTCTCTCCTGGGACTCAAGAACCTCTGCTCTGTCTCTCCAAAGGTCAGCTCTCAGTCAGAGCTAGGGAGGAGTTACTTCCTATCTCAAAGGCAGGCTATTTAAGCCATCTAATCAGGCAGGTGGTGTTTAGTAATTAACTACCAGAGGTTAACCACCACACTGCTGGATTAAAGGCACATTACTGAACAGGGATAAGTCCCCTGTTACATACCTCCCCTGTTTGTGGGAAGCTCGGGCTTACCACGGTCAAAGCCCATCCTTCCACTCTCATTCTAGATATCTCTGTGACTTGAATGAGAGTGGATGGAGGAAGAGAACCCTCTGTCCCGCTGGGATTGGAGCCCTTTCTCCAGTTTATTTTTGACTCCTCCCGAAGTTGCTTGAGATCAGCATTCCTCAGTCCCTCGAGCAGGACTTTTTCCACGTAAAGTCTTTTTATCACGTGCGCGGTCCTGAGAATTCTGTTGCGTCGGGCACTCCTCTTTTTGTAGACAAAGTGTATGGCAACAGTTGTAGAGCAGTTAGGACTAGCCCTTAGAGTTATCTGCTCTTGAAGTGGTCTTTCTGCCGCTTCTCCACACCACGGAGTCGCCAGTTCAGCTTCTTCAGCTAAGGATTCTGCACTCCTACCTCTGTTTGTTGCTTGTTGGGCAGCTGTAGGTTTGGCTAGTGCTTTCTTTGGTGGCTTTTTGTTTTGAAGTTGCGTGGATTCCCCAACTCTCACTGTACCCTTGTCCCTGCGGGCATTAGTTACTGTGGGATACTGGTGCTTGGGCAGAGTCAATACCTTTTTCCGTATTGGAGGAATCTGTATCAGAGTCTCCTTCATATTCTGGAGCTCTGTAATTTTTGTCGTCAAGGTTGCCGCTGCGTCTGTTTTCTCCTTGGTGTACTGACTCAAGGAAATGGAACAGTCTCTCTGTCTCTCCAGCTCTTGCTCCAGTTTCTGAGCCTTCTCACGCTCCCTCTCATACAGAGTCACCTGGTATCGAAGCTCCGCCTCCAATGATGCTCTGGTGACACGCAGCGTGGCCTTTAGCTCCTCATACTGCTCAGTGGGGACATACTGGGTATTCAGACCTTCCTGCAGCGCTTGTACCTCTTTAGCAGCCAGCAGTTGTTCTTCCTGTAGCGTTTGCTGCTTCTCCTCCGCATACTGGAGGTATGTACGCAGGCCTTGCAGTTGGTTCTGCAGTCGGTGCTCTGCGTCAAACATTTCATCTTTCAAAAGTTTATTTATTTCTTTAAGAGCCTGCAGCTCTTCATTATTTCCCTTGACGTATTCTGTCAACTCAGAATTTTCTTTTTTTAATCTTAAATTTTCTCTTTTTTTAGTCTCTGTACTATTCAGGGCTTCCTTGCTGTCCACCTTCCATTTTTGCACATCTGCTTGGAGGCGGGCTGTCTCCTGGCGTGAGACTTCCATCTCCAAGTTTAAGTTCTGAAGCTCCATCTGAGAGACTTTGAGATCTAAGTTAAGATGTAGGATAGTTTTCCTTGAAATGTCCAGCTCCTCAGTGAGACTGTGTAGTTCCTTTCTGGAAACTTCCAGGTCTGTGCGGCAGCTGTTGGTCTCATGATGTGAGGCATCCAGTGCTCTGTGGAGTGTCTGAACCTCTTTCTGAGCTACGTCCACCTCTATCTGGACACTGTTGACCTCCTGTTGTGAGGCATTCAGCTCTATGCGAAGAGTGTGAACCTCTTGCTGGAAGACTGTCATCTGCTTCAGTGCCTCCTAATACTTCCGCTTTAGCGTAGCCACCATTTTATCAGATTGGTTCTGCTTTTCATCCATGGCGGAAATAGCAGCATTTGCAGTATCTAGCTCAGTCTTGAGATCGTCCAATTCTGTCCTGGCTGTAGAGTACATTGCAAGCACATATTCCTGTAGCTTCACGTTATTTTTCAGTAGCTCCGCGTAACCATCTTTCTTTTGATTCAATTGTTCACGGAGTAAATCACAGTCACGCCTGGCAATTTTCAGGGCGTCTTCAGGGCTGGTCAAGGGATCGTCACTCACAGGTACCGGCTCCGCTTCCCTGGGATGACTGGTTGAGGGTTCCTCACTGTTGGCACCGGACAGACACTTCTTTGGGGTACACGACTTCTGTCTTGGGCCCTCTGGATATTCTGTTATACGCGGGACAAATTCTCCATTTTCTCTAGCCTGCAGGGCATCTCGGTCCCCCTTTTTCTCCACAGGATCTGCGGACGTGTCTGTTACTTCCACGGTAAGTGAAGAACCGCTTTTCTTTTTCTTCCCTTTTGATTTGGATGACACCATCCCTTCAGGGATACTGGGGTCTTCATCTTGATTTGAAGTTTTAGCAGCGTCACTGGATCCACCCGGCTTTTCTTGCAACTGCAATAGCTGACGGAAATATTCGGTGATCCACTGCTCCCGCTCTGTCTCCTGCTGATCATATTCGTCATCAAAGGGAGCGGTCTTTTCTGTTCGTGCCGAGTTCAGGCACCCCCACCATTCTTGGGGGTGTTTTGTGGGTGTGACTCCGTTCGGGTTCCCCATAAGAGATGTCTTCCTCTTTATTGGACTGGAAGGGCCACTCTTCCGTGGGGTAGGGTACATTACAGGAATGCTGCATTTGGTCCTCCATTTTTAGGCTATCAGGTGTAATTTTCTTCCTGACCTCAGGAGGCGCTATTGCAGCTGTTGCTACTGTATTTGCTAGAACCCCCAATTGTGGTAGTCCTACAGATGGGCATATTTTGCTTGTAGAGGTCGTAGCTCTCACAGGCATCTCTGTAGACTTTTCTTTCTTGGGTAATTTTTTTTTCTTCAATATTCAATTCTTCACAGTACTGTGCATGAATTTTCTTTTATCAGGTATACAAGATGTGCAGTTGCTAGGTAAAAAAAAGTCTATTTGCTATACACCATTTATTTGCTAGGTGCAATATTTCCGCTTCAGCAACAGAATTTTGTTTTCTGCCTGAGTTCAGTAATTTTCAGTCTCATCTTTGGGTATTATGGCATTCACACTTCACACTTTGGGTGTCTGTTTTGCTCCCAAGATAATAGGCATACTTTTTTACTTGCAGAAAAAAAAACATTCTTTGCAGTGGACTCAACACTCAGCAATTGGCTTTGAAAAACCTTTTCCTTTATATGGCAATTTTACACTCAGCATTTGTTTGCTAAAAAATTCCCCTGCTTCAGCACAGTCCTGTATCAATTTTCACACTTTTCTGCATATACTCCATTCACAGCTGGAAACCCTATGCGGTGTGGCAACCTTTATTTGCAAAATCAGTACCACTCGTGGGTAAGCATCTGCATTTACTGCTTCAGCAAAACTTTTGAAAACAACAAACACCTATCCCTTTTCAAGGGCGGACTCACTTCTTGAACACTGACTATGGCTGGAAGGCAAAACCCCTATTTCAATGACCATATTACGCTTTGTGATAGGCAAATAAAGTTTTAGCTGCTTCAGCAGTCTCTCTCCTCTTGGGATTGGGGTAAAGAGTCCATCTGTGTTTCTGTAAGTTTCAGTGTAGTGGGGTGTCCCTTTAATTCTGATCTCTGCTGCATGAATTTTTTTTTTTCTAAGTTTCTCAGACTTGTTTGTAGGCAATAAAGCATAACAAAAAAATTCACATAAAGCTCTCCGGTCCTTTTTAACTACAAAGACACCTCTTATCCCACTTCTGACACCATATGTGGATGGACGTTCACAGAGGTACACAATTAGGAGGCTTTATAATGTGAAATTATAATAGGCTTTATTGTGCCTGTTCCTTTTCATCAGGAAAATTATCCAAACACAGGTGGGGGGGGGGAACAAAGCTTCCATTCACTTGGGAGTATTTCTAGTGAAACACTATGCAATAATTCACATCTCCCTTAGTCAAGCAGTTCTCGCAGCCCCAAAACATATAACATGAAATAAGCAGATATAAGCAGTCTCTTAAGAATAAAAGTCTTATCTGTTTCTTGGAGGGAAAATCTAACTTCCTGGTTCAGCTTCGGGTGTAGTAGTTCTCCCTGTGTCTTGAAAATCAGCTCTGCTGGGCAGAGCTCAAGACCAGTCAGCTCCAGAGATCTGGGTTTCTTTTGGTCAGTCTCCTGGGACTCAAGAACCTCTGCTCTGTCTCTCCAAAGGTCAGCTCTCAGTCAGAGCTAGGGAGGAGTTACTTCCTGTCTCAAAGGCTGGATTTTTATGCCATCTAATCAGGCAGGTGGTGTTTAGTAATTAACTACCAGAGGTTAACCACCACACTGTTGGAATAAAGGCACATTACTGAACAGGGATAAGTCCCCTGTTACACCCTCCCATAACAATGAGGACTGCCGGGCAAGCCCAAGTGCTCTGGGATGGTTTAATTACCCCTAAGACCAGCATTTCCTCCACTTCACTCTCTATACTCACTTTCACTTCTGCAGATACCTGGTAGGCATGCTTATGCAGTGGACACAGATCACCTGTGAGCACAGGATGATCTGTGATATGTGTTCTGCCTGGCTTGTCTGAGAACAGAACCCTATACTGCTCTAACACTTTCCTAGCCTCTGCTCTCTGCTGCTCACTTAACTGGGACCCTAATTCTGCAGCTCATCTTATTCTAACACATGAAAAAAATGGAGATTGCTTCCGAGGTTCACAGCACCTTCACTCAGCCAGTTGTATGAATATAAAAAAGTTTATACAACAACAGCATGAACACTCTTACGCGTTTCGTCCATCTTTTATTTCATTGCATGTTCCACTCCCTACGAATGAGGTTCATCTGGTCATTAGAAAATCAACAGATTGCTGATCATTCCGAAATTTGAACTATCTTAACTGGATATCAAGGAATCCACCTAATTGGACATATTAGGCGCCGGTATCCCTTTATTGTTATTTGAATGTACCTAAGCAATTTCCAGCCTCATCAGCTGACTACAGGTGTATTAGTCCCGCTGCCAACTATCGACGTGGATGATCAAGAACACTGGACTGGCAGTGGCCCAGTCCCAGCGCCAGCTGAATGGGAAATTCTATGGTGAGTATTGTTACCTATTATTTTCTGTGTTTTTTTTATTTTGACAATACAGTATCAAAATCGGCGCGATTCAAAAGTCAAGCGATTCTCCTGTAAGCAATATCATTGGCTGAGCGGCTTCTCCAGTACTGTACTGCAGATACTGAACAATTGGTGGAACGCTAGGCGCATGCGCATTGGAACCTTCTTGAAACGCATATGAGTGTCATTACATCGACGGTAGGCGCATGCGCATGTGAACAGGAGACGCCCCCCGAGAAAATTATTGGTGGGACTGGCTGGGAACTTCTTTAGGGGGCTGACCATTAGAGAAAAACTTTTCTTTTTGCTTTTCCTCAGAAAAGAAAACGGCTAATGGAGGGATTTCGATGGATGATATCGCTTTGTGTAACAATGCCTGCACATTGCTGAATCGGATTTAAAAACCCACGTACCGGAGTCTACAGTTTAGTGGCCGTTGTTATTGATTAGGATAGAATACATGTACCTGAAACAGTATGCTGATGTTTTCCGGCAGTACAGTATACAATAATTTTTTATATACCCGAAAAATAAAAACTATGCATTTATTCTACATGTATTACAGTACTGTTAATACAGTATGTGTCTTCTATTTTTTTTAATACTCTTGTACTCAGTATGCCTACAGTATACAGTACAGTATGCCTGGGCAGTAGTGTACATTCTAGAAACACTGTATTTTGTTACAGTAGCAAAGGAGCCAATGGAACAATGTAAAACAAATCAACATGTTCTTTTATTGGTGGAGAAAGTACAAAAACATTTATTTACAAATATTGTACAATGTAGAAACATTTTAAGTGCACAGCAATTCAAAACATTAACAGGTGTAGGGTTTACTGCTACAGTAGTGAAAACATTTAGATATAGAAAGTAAAAAACATTTACAGTTTACAGTCAAATGTTTTAAAAACAAATTCTTTATTCATAAAATATACAAAAAGCAACATCTCCTTTATTAAAGAACGGCAAGTCAAAACATATACTGTCGGATGGTGTGCAAAACAGTCTGCACCAGTACAGTACTCGAGGGCAGCAAACAGGCCCGGTTTTCAGGGTAACCTTTGAAAACCGTGCCTGTTTGCGGCCCTCAGGGACTGGAATTGTGCAGGTCCTGTGTGTGTGTGTGTGCACAGCAAGTTAAAACATTTCTGTATAAATGCAAGTTAAAACTTACAAACATATTTTTATTAATACAAGTTAAAACACACAACATCTCATTTATTTAAATACAGCAGGTCAAAACACGTACAGTACCATACAGTACAGTTTAGCACAACAGTATGGTCTTACCTGTGATTAAAAAAAATCTTTATTCATAAAATACATTATACAAAACGCAACATCTCCTTTATTAAAGAAACATATACAGTACAGTGGGATGGTGTGCAAAACAGTTAGTCGGGCCTGCCCCACTACAGTCCTCGAGGGCAGCAAACAGGTCCGGTTTTCAGGACAACCTTGAAAACCGGGTCTGTTTGCGGCCCTCCAGGACTGGAATTGTGCATTTCCTGTGTGTGTGTATAGCAAGTTAAAACATTTCTGTATAAATACAAGTTAAAACACACAACAACATCTCCTTTATTTAAGTACAGCAGGTGAAAACATGTTCAGTACAGTTCAGCACAACAGTATGGTCTTACAGTACCCGTGATTAAACCAGAAAGTCCACCAGATTGTCCGTCCATGGCCGATTCCTTGCATGGCGCAAAACGCCATTAATGCAGTCTCGGACGCCTTTCATTACAGGATCTGTAATTGTATAAGGGCGCCGCATTTCATCCAGAATGGTCTTTCTTAAATTGGCAGGAAGCGCCTTTTGTATGCGATTTCCTTCGTAGTTCACTCTGAAGGCCCAGTCGCAGTACAACGAGTAGGGCACATGGTGCTTAAAACGTAACAAGGCATACTTGTGGGGTGCACCAGCACTCATCACCCTATACTTCTCCCTAAGCGCCGGTGGCAGATCACACAGGCTGATGTCGGGCACCGTATCGATGCGAGCGAATGTAGGTCTTCTGCGAGCGGGTGTGCTTGAGGCAACGGGCGATGGTAGGTTGTCTGGGAGGAAGCTTTCCTCTGATCTTGGTCACCGTGTTGTCTCCTGGCGTGGTCTTGACGGGGTTGTCATGTCCTCCTCAACGGCATACATGTACACTGGTTGAGGCGGTGCGCTTTGTGATGGAAGGGTGTCGATGCTCCCATTCATCACATCCATGCCACCCTCCTGCTCCGGCGTCGGGGAAACAGGGGCATGAACACCGAGCAAATGATGTATACCCGCTATGTCAGCCTCTATCTTCTCCATCCGTTGATCCATCCTTTGATCCATATGTTGCTTCCGTTGATCCATATCTAGCATCCGTTGATCCATATGTAGCATTCGTTGCTCCACATTTAGCATGGTCTCCAGAAGCAGATCTATCTTTGCCAGCACAATAGAGTTCCCGGGGATATCCACACTTATCCCATTCAGCATCCGGTCTAACGAGCTGCTTCTTGTACATGGCGTGTGGACATCTGGGTGGATGGGTGCAACAGAGGATGAGATGGGGGTTCCATGGAAAGAAGCGGCAGCGTCGTCGAAGAAGGGTGGAGGAGGTGACCTGTGGATAACCGGTAGAGGAGAAGTGTCAGCGTCATCGAAGAGGGATGGAGAAAGTGACCTTTGGATTTCCGGGCGAGAAGCAGAGTAGTCTAAGCGCAAAGGAGAAAGAGACCCGTGGATTTCAGAGGCACCAGCAACAGCGTCGTCAGATAGAACTGGAGAAGATGGCCTGTGGGTTTCCGGGAGGGCGGCGGCAGCATCGAGGATGAGGGGTGGAGAAGACAGGCTGAAGATTTCCGGGACAGCGGTGGCAGAGTCGTCGAAGCATATGCGAGGAAGTGGTCTGCAGGTTCGATGGGTTGGCTCGCATTCGTTTTGCGTCGAGAGTACATCACCGTATTTCTTCTTGACATAATAAGGCTGACGTCTATGAAAACCCTTAGCCTTTGGGGTCAGCAAAAGGTGTTCTTTATTGGCCTTAGCCTTTTGCTTTGGTGTTGGCGTGGAAATGGCAACCGCCTTTCGCTTTTTCTGCATGACAGGCACGGCAGAGGCGAGTGGATTCCTGCATCCGTAGAATCGGGGTTGATCCATGGAAACAGATGGCAGGTGCTATGTCTTTGTCTTTATTAGCTGTTTGTGCTTAGACTCGCACTATTTGTCGTGCGTGATGTGTATCCATGATGATAAGAAATTTTTACTGCAATGCTGGTGATGAGTAGCATTTAAATGGCCTTTTCATCTGGGATGAAGAGCGTGCTTGCGTAGAAAATGCTTGACCATTAACCCATCTTGCGTAGGTGCACTTTCAGCTTTAACCTGTGCCTAGAAAGACTCAAAAATATATATTAGTTGCATGCAATACTTATTAATTTTTTATTACCAATAACATGGTCCTTAATTCGTTTCTTTGAACTACTGATGGTCATAACTCATCCCATAAGTGTCTCATAGGGAGAGAATTTATACCTAGAAATAAATTCTTGTATTAATATGGTTACTACTATTATTAGCATCCGCAATATTAAACAGAGATATTCCCTATTAACTCTCCTCAAATTTTAAACTAAGCAACCAATATGGGCTTGACTTTGCTACAATCCAAGTTCCTAAAACTTGGTACCTCAGCCTTTGCCAAACCAATTGCTTCCATAATCAACTCTATCCTGTCTGCAGGCCATATCCCTAAGACCTGGAAAACTGCTAGAGTTGTCCCAATCTTCAAAAATGGGGACAAAAATACTGTCTCAAACTACAAATCAATCTCTCTTCTCCCAATACACACTTACTCTCATTCATACCTAACTGCCATCTGCCATTTTCTCTGATGCAAATGGTGTCAACCTTTTAGTCATTTAATACTAACTAACCTTAAAACTCTCCCCACAAGTCAAGCATCCCAACAGCCTGCACTCATGGCTATTGTCCCACACCCACAGTCACTCCTGGCTTTCACCTCAAACACTCCACTGTAACTATTCTACTAAAAATGTGAAATGCCTTGTATATAATATATATACCCTGTTCACTTATACAATTATATATCCCCTGTCCTTTAACTCTATTTCCAGGATATACCCAAAAACAAATAAATGGCTACAAAATAATAAATTTGGCACATATCATATATCCCTCAACATAGGGACGGCTTGCTACCTGCTTTGCTGTGACATCTGCAAAGGTATTATTATTTACCAGGGGCCTGATATCCCTGTTAATAGTATAGGCAGCAACTTTTTATTACTGCAAGAGCCCTTGGAGTTAACATTGCTATAATAAATTCAGAACCTGCTCTATTGGGATTTCAGAGAGACCTTCAATGTATGTATCTCCCCTCTTTTGTTCATATATTATCTATACAACTATGTGAACAAAAATACAAAAATAGTTATGAAAACAGGTTGCTTGATATATAGCAAAATTAAACTGGTAAATAGATTTGTATGTGTAGTGACTGTAAAAATATTTACTGCTTGTGTTAAAAGAAAAAGCCTGCAGTAGGTCTTTTAACAACTGTGACATTTACAATATAAGAAAAATCCTGAAATCCTGAACAAAAGATTTCCTTTTAAAATAGATAAATAATGTTGAACTCTTTGCAAAGTGCTGAGCACATGGCCAGCATTAACTTTAAAAGACACTCTGACTTTAAAAAGAAAAAAATAATAATTTTCAAAGCGCCTTTTTTTTTCTTTCTGGGAAAACAGCCAGAAACCTCAAAGTACAGATAACGGGTTTCGCTGTCTAATTCATATTAACTGCTGGATTAATCCTAATGCAGGGGATTGGAACATTAGTTTAATGTTAAATATGAAGCTCAAAGTGACTGTGTCACCTGCCCTACGCGTTTCGTGGATGTTACTCCACTTCCTCAGGGGCTAGGTAGGGCAGGTGACACAGTCACTTTGAGCTTGGTATTGGACTTTTTGGGACACTTGGTCACATTTGAGCCCCATTGCAGCCGTTAGTTCTTGGCATACAGGACGCTTGTACTGTCCCTTTAAGGGCACGTGCACACTTGCGTGCAGGCACGCTGAGACAGCCTGTGTAACCGGAGGAGGAAGTGAGGAGAGCAGCCTCACGTGGAGGAGAGCTGTGAGCCCCACAAGCAGGCCTCCAACACTGCCACTGTTCCTGTTAACTCCTGGAGGGAGAGTCAGCACGAGAGTCACGGTGCAGCAGGAATCACATCTCTGCAAAGACATCAGCAGCAGCCGGAAGACTCTTTGTTGCATTGCCTGTATTTGCCTTGCTGCTTGTAAGTAGGGCTCTGATTTTTCATATCTGGATGACCAGCGGTGTTCTCATTTGTCCAAACCATTTTATGGCATAGTTCTTTTTATTTAATAAATAGTTTTTATAGTCACTAGGAGTCTCTATGTTATATGTGCAGTGTGTGTATTAGTGTAGACCTGTTTTAACCCTACAGTGTTGCACTATGATCTGTGTCTGTTTGTGTTTTTTCCCCTATATGGCCTGTCAAGCAAGTGTGCTGATCCCCTGAGGAGTACAGGATTATCCAATGAACTTTTGGCGCCAGGTTTTTCTTTGTTTTCACGTTATATACATATATAATACAATATAATAATTCAAATAGTGCTTGTGATCTCTTACCAGCATTTTAAACAAAAAAAATCTTAATCCTGTAGAAATAAAATTGAAATGTGTTATCTTACTGCTTTACGGAAAAGAAGACAGTTCTACATTACCTTGTTCTCATGAATAAACTGCTTAAGCACAGAGCTAGTTAATTTTAATGTGAATGCTTCGCATAATTTAAACTGTAAGGGAGAGGTTGTGCCCCTCTTTTTATTAAGATAGTAATACCACAAACGAAAAGAAATGTGTCCGGTTTAAAAAGTATCTGCCTGGCCAGGACGAATAAACCTTTCAAACTATAACCAGGGACAGCGCTGAATATACACCCCTTTTGTTGTGAGGTATTTCTCTCTATATTGGTGTACACCTTTTTAAAACCTTTTAAAATTTAGATTTCATCATGAGCAACTAATATTCATATTTTTTGTACAGATGATAATCAGCATGACTTTCACACAAGAAATCATTCAGGAAAAAATTCATCAGGGTTACAAACAAACTCTTTTACATAAAGAAGCGGTGTTTTGTTTTTTTTTGTTTTTTTTACAGAGACTTTCACTCTGAGCCCCCACGGGCAAAGCAGCACTTCCCTGCTTCTGACTGATAGTGGCACACTCTCTGCCAATGACCAAAACCACCACAATTAAAACAGACACCATTATTCTGAGCTATTATTCCTGATTGATTTCTGAGCACACAAGAAATCATTAGTAGCTTATAGAAAAACAGCTTAATTATGACAAATAATTGCAACATTTATACTTACACAATATACAATGGTCATTCAGCTAGATCAGAGATAACAGTCCAGTCTTGCACAAAATTTGCAGGACTCTAACCAAAAATTCTGTTTAAAGGGACTCTAACCCAATCTTCAGTCACAATTCATAAACTATCTAAACTCTAACCAGCATAATTTAGGTCTTTTTAAATTCCCAGAGGGGGTGAAGCATCATATATAAAAAATTACATATATACTCACGACCTTTGTGAATTTCCCACTTCTGGACACCAAAACTGAAGGAAGACCTAATTTCCTCACCTATGCTTCAGAACCGAGAGGAACCTTTCCTCTGCCAGGTACACTGAAGCCTTGTGACTGGATACTACACCATCTGCACCGTTTTGCAGCAGACTTCCCCGGAGAAGCTTTCACGCCCTGCAACTGTTATTTTCGATCTTTGATGAACTTATCAGGCCTGGAAGACGAACGAAATGAAACGTAACGCATGGAAGGTTTCAAATCCTTTGTCTCAATTTATTACTCATAGGGTAATGACTTTTATACAGAAAAAAGAAGATATTGGTTAGAGGCGTAACATAGGCGTATCCTAGGTGTAACATAGGCGTATCCTAGGTGTGTCTTGGGCGTAGCTTTGATTAGAGGCGTGATTTAGGGGCAGGACATATTAGTAGCGTGACTTTTGGGACGTGTCTTTTACAATACAAGCAATGTCTGACTACATAGCTTATTCATTGTCTGTTATCAAAAGAGACCTTGAGTCTTTAGCAACTATATTACACTATTTTGCTTCTTGCAGAGAACCATTCTATTATATTCTAACTAAAACATCAGGAAATTGACAACACAAAAGTATCTTAGCAATATCCTTAGCAGGAAGAAAATAAATGTAATTTAGCAGAAACTGTGTGCATTTAGGAATTATATTTCAGCAAAAGGCTGACTACAGAATCTTAACTAGTTATGACCAGACAAAATGGAAGCTTAACATGAGTGCAGATTCTGGCCTCACATATTGGTCCTAACAATCCCGGTCTCCTCCATCTCTTGAAGCACGGCCTGTACATCATCGACGTTCCTAGGGGCGATACGCCGGGAGCGCTCCCGGAAGGGAGTCGTATCATTCATTCGGATAGTGTGCTGGGCACTGCGACTGCACCCCACATCCATTTCTCCAGTAGAGAAGACATCTCGCCTCCCTTCTAATTGGACCCTCAATCGCTCCTTCCATTCTTCGGGCACCCCAGATGAGCCGAAATTGAAATCCAGACCCGCCGAGGGGCATTCAGTTCGGGTGGCATTGACTTGGACCGTCTCGTCCACTGAACTGACCGGGTAGATCCTCCCTATTCTTTGTCCTGCATCTATGGCCATGGTGAAGGGCGACAGATTCTGGATCATTACATAGATGCGACGCGAGATGGCGGCCGGCCAATCCCGAAATTCAGGCACTAACCGGTATCCTCTGTTAGCATCTTCCTTTGGTGTACTCTCCAGTGAAAAGAGCTATTCTGTGTCTGCTCGTTCAGCATACGCGCACCAGGCTGGCGTCCTCTGTATTGCCCCAGGCGGAATCTCGGTTAAACCCACTCTTCCGCAGAACAACAGCCCATAGTCTTCAGGGACCGATGGGGAAGGGTCCTGTTCCACCTGGACAAGCTGCAGTTGGAGACTGGACATGGGTAATTTGTTTGTTTCTTGCAAATAGGTCTGGATAACAGCTTGCACAATGTCCGCATTGGTTCCCAGAATGATTGGGTACTTAGGTAGATCTTTGGGCTCCGGACACACGAGGGCGTCCATGTTCATGGGGTGTGACTTCCCGGTATTGAGCTGCTGAATCTCCAGGGACACCGTCACGATACCATCGATGGGGTAGTCTTCATTGCTCAGCCTCCTCACTTTGATGTGTTCAGCCGACTTCAGTGGCCTATTCTGAAGATGTTGATCATAGAACCCTCGATATATGATGGTCACTTGGGATCCTGTGTCCAGTAAGGCGGACGAGTAGATGCCGTCCACCAGTACACGTATAAGAGCCACCGGTCCCACCCGATTGTTCCAGTCCCGGGGACATTCACAACCCTGGTTAGAGGTCAGGTCTGGATCAGTGTCCTCCCAGGGTACGGTTAGAGTTGGTGTCACTCCGGCTTCTCAGTTGGTGGCGTAGACTCCACAGACCATGGCGTTAGGTGTGAACTTCTTGGGGGAGGGGCTCCGGTCCTGAGGTTCTCCCATCCAGCAATCATATGATATGTGCCCTTTCTTCCCACATTTATAACAGGACAGGTCCCGCAGCGGGGTGCGGCAGTTGTAGGGAGGCGAGGTTCGCTCGGAGTACTTCGACCGCTCGGGCCCGGGTTTATCCGGAGGGTCTTCCTTCTTCTCACTAACTCCTTTACTCTTGGGAGTGACGGTTCCTTTTTTTTCTGCGGCGAATGAAGCATTAGGTGAGCCTCATGTTCCTTGACTTGCTGTAACAACTTGGTGAATGAGGGGGTGCTCCCCTGGGTGAGGTTATCGCGGATCATGTTGGCAATGGGATGGTTGGGGCTTGACCCTCGCAGATATTGTTTACGGAGATACTCATCCATTTGAGAATCCATAACATACTTGTGGTGAAGTAAGGGGCCTAATGCTATTTGTACCCGATGGATGTAGGCGGATAAGTCTTCTCCGTCCTTTTGATTGATGGCATAATATTTGGCCCACAGGGCTCCATCTTCCTCGGTTACGCCATAAGCC
The DNA here is from genome assembly GCA_036426205.1 of Ascaphus truei. Taxonomy (NCBI): domain Eukaryota; kingdom Metazoa; phylum Chordata; class Amphibia; order Anura; family Ascaphidae; genus Ascaphus; species Ascaphus truei. The sequence goes on along the minus strand of WSYH01006093.1, from coordinate 6,024 downwards.
TCTGTCAAGAATTCGACCATCATTCGAGAGGTCAAATCCGGATATTTCTCTCGATGAATGCTAACCAGAGTGGACGCTGGAGGCCTCAGGCATTCCATGATGCATTGGCGATTTACCGCGTCCGTAAAGGGCCATTCTTCCATTACACCCCGGGTGTGTTCCTTTCATGGGTCCATCCCATCTTCCCCCGTGGGAATGGGGAGGGTCCCGGAGAAGGCCTTCAGCTTCCGGTAATTTTGGGAGTGGGTGGCCAGTGTGAGGGCTTCCACTAATGGTGGCAAGCTGGGTGGGGCGGTTAGCTGACCCACCTTGTCATTAAGTTTCTGTAGCATCTCCCTGCACAGTCCCGCGTCCTCGGATACACTAGACCCTTGGTAACTGAAATCCGACCGACAGCTACCCGCTTCACTTGCTGAGTAACGAGCGGAGGTGGGAGTATGGCGGTCATCGCCCAGTCCCTCAGGGGGTACGTCACGGAGTGGGTAGACAAAGTGGCTTCCACTGGGAGGGGAGTTGGGGAGTTGCAGGTATTGGGGAGCAGAGGGCTCCAGTACCACCAAATCTCGGCGACAATCAACTACCAAGGTTTTCCATTTGGCGTCTTGGTCTATAAGAACATCCACTAGGCTGGCCTTGGCAAATCCTGGTAACTTTCGTAGGGCCGTTTGTAATGTCTCTAAGGGTAAGGCCATAGGTACTTTACTCACAGCCACCACGCGGCGGGCGGGCGTTTGCATTTGCCGCGCCCAGTCGCGCACACTCTGACATGAGGGGAGAGTCATTGTGGACTGGTCGTGGTGTGTGTATATAAAAAGGGGCACCCCAGGTCTAAGCTCTCAGCAGCGCCTCCAAATGTAGCCCTGTTTCCTTGTGAATACAGACTGCTACCTATGCTGTATAACCTGCAGGCTCGCAGGGCCCGAGCCTCCGCCACGGAGAGCCTAGGGTATACGTAATAATAGAGCAGTCCCGAATGCTCCACCCTATAGTAGCCGTTCCTCCTTCGCGGGCTTTGCAACCTGTGACCACGCATGTGCGACCTCTGCTTCCTAGCTACCTCCGCGACCCGCCGCGCCTGCGCGGGCATTAAACATGGCGGCGCCATGGTCGCGTTCTGATACTGCGGAGCCTCCAGTACGCCGGAGCACTCCCTGCACGGCTGCAACCTTCCAACACATATACAATAGAGTGAGTCTGGGGAGCCTGGCTACACAACATTATAGAGAGTAGAGCGTAGCGTTATGGAACTGATGACCGTGATGTCATCACCACCCGACGCGCGTTTCGTTGTACACGAACTTCATCGGGGGTGGGTGTGCCTCTGTTCCTACATGTGTTAATATACCCATTGGTTGTCATGTCTCCAGCACAGGAATTGTCTTCATGCATTGGCTATCATCACCAAGTACTGCTTACCTATCTTACTTATACCTTTGATGGTTTGTGCCATGGTCCCAACCACTCTGCACAGCTACTGTCTAGTATGGATACCATTGTTATATGCTTTCTCAAAGATTCAATATATATTATATGCATCTAGGCATAATTAATTACCTTTATTGCCTATGTAGATTTATTCGTTATTCTATCCACCATGGGTGGTATTTAGAACTTATTTGGTATGTTGGTGCTATCTATTATCATACCGGTCAGTTTATGCATACGTTTGTTGGTTCATCACAGTATACATATACACTTATGTATTTTTATTTAGTCAGCACATCTCAGTGTGTATATGTTCACATGTATTGGGTATCACTGCACTGCACTGTAACGTTGGTGTTTTATGATGGTGTAACATTATCACATGCTGGCAGTTTTACAGGGACTAACCCATGTTTTTTGTCATTGACAGCCCATTCATAGATCAGCTCATGCTAACATTTAACTGATGCTGACAGTTAATTATTTTTGATGAAGAATACCAGTTATTCCCCTTGGTTAACCTAGTTTTGCTGCTGTACAGCTTATTTAGTAACAATGGGCTCTCATCACAAGTTGTTCTTTACCAGGTTCCACATTACAGCTGCTCCGTTTATTATTTATTTATTTCTGCCAGTTTGCACATGCGCAATGGCCCCTCTATTTGTCAGTGTGATTTATTTGCCCAGGTACTTAGATACTAGTCCTCTATTTGGGACACAGACTGGCTGTATATAGCTCCCCAACTGACTATGGGCTCCCACGTCTGATAGCAGCAGCTATACCACACATTGCGAGTCAGAGTTAGCTACAGCGCGTCAGCTATCTATTGCATACAGTTCAGCATTATTTATTTAATTCAGGCGGTTCGCGCATGCGCAATGGCCATTCACTTTGTTTTCATTACCAATTTGCTCCCTGCAGTAGCGCTTGGCTCGCGCATGCGCAGTAACACTTTTTTGCTTTCATGCGCCCTCCACTGGCTTGTCATTACGCGACGGAAGCCTTTTGGATTCAGTTACATCCACTTTTTACACACACATGCGCAGTAAGCACAGCTTACGTGGCAGGGGGGTTACAGTGCTCTTGTTAACTCCTGACAGCCTGGTTCCATTAGGTAGTCCCTGTATACAGCATGTAAGTGATTGATATATTAAATCATGTGTTGCACCTGTTTGTCTTGGTTGCTTAGGGTATATATATGTGTTTTACTGCACTCTGTTCATCACCTTGAGAAAGGTCCCGTGTGGAGGACCGAAACGTTGGTTTTTATGTCACACTAAATACAAAACTTTTTTGACAAACTTGTGGAGTGCTGCCTCTGATATTCGCTCAAACTGTATCGTATTTCTTATACACTGGCGACACACTTTATTCGAGCTTGGCTAGTCCCACGAGTTCGGGTATACCCGGGTGTATTGAGGTTTGTGACTGTTTTCTGCCCGAGTGCATTGAGTTATTTTCCAGGCAGGGATTGAAGCATTTTATTCCCGCTGGCTGCAATACTGAACAGTATATATATATATACTGCATTACAATTCATGAATTTATGCCATCTGGTAGACACGCGAAGCATTGCAGCCTATTAAATCCTAATCATTATCATTTAACAGATCAGCCGCCCATCAGCAAGGCATGAACCCAGGCTGGGAAGGCAAATGCAACGGGGCTTGTCAGAGGTGAGGAGCGGCGCATTCCAGGTATCTGCCAGGTACATACCGGGTATTTGCTCGAATAAAGTGTGTCGGTGCAGTATATATATATATAGTCATGGTATGGAGATTTGCACTCACGGTTTGGTTGAGAAGGCAGATGCTTGTCCCATATGTTGCATATAGTGGTATGGTGACCAGGGGATCCTGATAACCAAGAAAGACAGCACACCGCACAGATGGTATCCAAAAAGTGTGTATTGTGAAACACAGGGCCGCCAACGTTTCGATCCTCGTAACGGGACCTTCCTAAGGGCAGTGCACAACAGACTGATACAAGCACCCATATATACCCCTAATAACAAACAAAAAATCACCTGCAAACAATCATGATTGCATCCACAGGTACAACCCACAACTTATCCCAGCCACTTAAACATGTTGGTACTAACCAGCACCAATAGAATAGCTTGATCTTAACACCATTGCTGGATTGATCACATAATATGCCACTGATGTCCACGTGGTGACGTCACCATGCTACCTAAACGCGTCATGGCAACCATAAAGAAACATATGCAGGATTAGGAAAAGAAACTCCCTATAGTTATCAATTGTGGTTTGTATTTTATCTGTCCAATCAGGGCTTGTATCAGCCGAAAGCTTGTCACCTTGCTTTCCTTGGATCGAATCTATCTCGAATCGGATTTTAGCAAATTCCTTACTCGATTGCACTATGACCAAAATCATAAGGTCACTAGAGCATTTATTGAGGATAGAAATCCATTTTTTACAAAATTCTGGTGGGCTGATTCCTGATTCTAAAACCACGTGGGAGCAATTTTTCTTTGTGATAATGTGACAGTGTCACCCCATGAAGAAAAAAGTCTACTTCTCATTTTTTAAGCTTAATAAGGTCATTATAGATGTCAACTGGTTTGTCTGGTCCCAAAACAGATTCAAATGACTCTGTGTACCGTATTTGAGCTATCTTGGCATCACTATAACTGGCAGTGTCAGATAATGTACTGAAAATTCCTGCAAAATCTGCAAATTCCTCCATTAAAAATGGACTCAAGAACAGTCATAAAAAATATGATAAGCTGTATAAAATTGAGTACCTAAAACTTCAGCTAAAGTCAGGGTAGTAAAAATACAGAGCGGTGCAAAAAAAAACTTTTAGAAAAATATGGTCATGGTATGGAGATTTGCACTCACGGTTTGGTTGAGAAGGCAGATACTTGTCCCATATGTTGCATATAGTGGTATGGTGACCAGGGGATCCTGATAACCAAGAAAGACAGCACACCGCACAGATGATATCCAAAAAGTGTGTATTGTGAAACACAGGGCCGCCAACGTTTCTATCCTCGTAACGGGACCTTCCTCAGGGCAGTGCACAACAGACTGATACAAGCACCCATATATACCCCTAATAACAAACAAAAAATCACCTGCAAACAATCATGATTGCATCCACAGGTACAACCCACAACTTATCCCAGCCACTTAAACATGTTGGTACTAACCAGCACCAATAGAATAGCTTGATCTTAACACCAATGCTGGATTGATCACATAATATGCCACTGCTGTCCACGTGGTGACGTCACCATGCTACCTAAATGCGTCATGGCAACCATAAAGAAACATATGCAGGATTAGGAAAAGAAAAAACAACATGCTTGTACATTTCAATCTCTAATGGTGACATATAAAGCACTCACACGAATAGACATAAGCAAAACTGCATTTAGTGGCTGAACCCAATAGTACTGCATTGTACTCACCTCCCTAGATCCTCATAATTCGTGTAGTTGAGATGTAATGGGTGCACGGCCATGCCTAGTCCCTGCTATTAACCCCTTGTATCCCGATCGAAACCTTAACAAAAAGGGGAGGGGGGCGCGCTGCACACACTCAGTCAGTATTCACTCCTGCACGCATGTGCAAGAGCCTCTGACAACCCGATCAAAACCATGACAATGGGGGGGGGGGGGCACGCGGCGCACATACTCAATCTGTATACACTCCTGCGCGCATGCGCACTAACTCCTAACAACCCGATCGTGTCCCTGACAACGTAGGGAGAGGTGCGCAAGTTCCCGGCTCTAACATAACTCCTTCGCGCACGCGCAATGGGTAACCAACTTATGATCGCATTCTAAGCAATGGGGGAGAGGAGGGCAAGCATAGTATGTTTACTAAAAGATCGCGCAAGTGCTCGATCCCTTAGCAACCCGATGGCATCCCTACCAACCATATATCTTTATCGCTGGTAATGCGCATGCTCAGATGTGATCCCTGTTCTGCTGTCAGCAAAAAAATAACAATGCTTAAGGACACATGCAAATAGGTCAATGGTGAGCACAGTACTGAGCACTTAATGAAGTTACCGCAGACATAATAAATGCTGCCCACTAGGAATGTATATGGTGAATCACAATACTAACACATAATACATAGACCCAAACTGAGTTATTTATTAATACAATGACCATGTATTGTTAAACCCGCTTGCTGTATATAAATGCAAACAGGCATATAAAGGCATAAGATGTAAATGAAGTATATACATAATTTTAAAAGCCAAAATCTCTCCATGCTGGATATCTAGAAGCTCAGTGTTAACTCCATGTCAGCCTGTAGGCTGTGTTGTGAGTTGTTCTGAAACATAAAACACCGAGTGATATAAGACACCCAAAAGTGAAGAAGACAATCTATCAATAAAACCGAAAGGGAAGGGGGTGGTGGAGGAACCAGACAGTGCTTGGAATGCATATAAACTAAATAATAATGATGAACCAATTTACAAAAAACAGCCCAACTTTAAGTCCTCATTGAGTCCATATGGTGAAATGGTCTTGAGTTCATATATTAATCTTGCCTCCTGTTGCAAAAGCATCTTGTTTCTATCCCCTCCACGGGGTGGGGGTTGCACTTGAAGGAT